>JAVQIZ010003170.1:0-18595 GCA_036023535.2 Galaxias brevipinnis
CATTAATGGTTGTTATTATAGACTTGGTCTAAAGTAAATAAGCCAGTTCCCATGCTTCTGTGGTCATCACCTTAGTATTCAGTAACTCTATCCTTGTTTTGTACTCTCTCTTCCTATGAGTGGTTGGGCATAAGCTAGTATTACTGTAAAGTAATAACATCCAAGCTAACTGGAAGTCCCTAATTGTTAGGTTCACCTCACAGTCAATGTGCTATTATAAGTGGCTTTACCTTTATACATGAGTTTAAGAAGATTTACTGAGAGATTTACGGAGAGAACTCTGCCAAAAAGAGGTCCTTTGGTGTCAGTTGCACATAAATCTCGTGTTCATATCCTCAGACTCCGACTGTAAATTCTGATAAAATGTTGTTACGTACTAAAGACATTTCTTATCAGAGATACTATTGGACCTTATTGACGTACCATAGAACAGTAAGTGCACTAGCAAGAGGTGTCTGTTGTTTCCCCTAGCATGCACGTCACTAAATGGTGGACTGAATAGATGCTCTTGACAACTATTTATACCTGCTTGATATGTCAAGTGTGATGTTTCTCTCTGCTGCAGTTCATGTCCTAAAAGAGAAAGTGCACGCTGTCCAGACCACAGCCTCCAAACAGCACCACTAAGTCATTTTGTGTAGCGTTTAAAGTTGGCGTACCTTTTTAAAAGCCCTTTCTGCAAACAAGGTCGTTAATATGATTGTGTTTCCCTGGCATTTGCAGGACACGGTGTGACTTTGATCGTCACTGCAGGGGTGTCTTTGACTTGACTATTAGGCCATTCATTGATGACCACCAAACAAGACCTCTGTTTTTTTGTTATGAAACTGCATCTCTTCAGATACCGCCCATATTTCACTCGAGCCAAGATTTCTGCAAAATAATTTGAATAAGGAAAACGATCATCTTTGATTTTAAGTGGATTAAAAATGAAATGCAAATTTTCTCTGCTCGCTTTCCTCTTCAAAGTAATTACTGTTTCAATCAATTTCACTCAGTGTTGGCCGACTCCTGTATTGAGCAGACAAAGTAGATACTGTGGACTTTGAAGTTGACAGATGAGGTCATCTGTGCATATCATCTCTGTATCTAAACTGAAGTGTAAAACGTTGCATCTGGCTGCCTTTAAGTTTGTAGTTTGTCCTTCTCACTTGTGTTTGAGCTTAGCTTCAAAGGGCTATTCTGCTTTTCTCTCTTATTGGCTACATCTGCGGATCTCTTCACCTTTTTGGCTACATCTACTGTGCCCCTTATCTTTTGGGCTACCTCTGTTGTGCTTCTTATCTTAATGGCTACCTCTGGTGTGCTCCTTACCTTATTGGCTGCCTCTGGTGTGCTCCTTACCTTATTGGCTGCCTCTGCTGTTCTCTTTACCTTATTGGCTGCCTCTGCCGTTCACCTTACCTTAATGGCTGCCTGCGCTGGTCTCCTTACCTTATTGGCTACCTTTACAGTGCTCCCAGGCCATATTGGTTTAAGTTTGCCTTCCCGTATGCGAAGGGAGAATGAACCCACGTGCCATAACTTATCAAAGTGTCCTCTGCACAGTAGCCCTGCTATCTAGCCTTTATCTCTAGTAGCCAATGACCTTGGTTGGCGGCAGAGGAAGTACTGCAGTGCCGCAGTGCTGTATGCCCTCCCGTGAGACGCTGAGTCACACACAGACTTTATGTCATGATTATTAATGATGCACTACTTTGTGTGTGTGGTTTTTTGTTTTTTTTCATATCCGATTTCTGTACTGAATTTTTCGCTGTCAGCAGAAACTGAGCCATTCACAGCTTTGACCAACAACGTACTGTAGATTCGTCTTATGTGGTTGAAAATGATTGCTTAACCCCAAAATTTATGTTGGTTGACAATCAGGAGGTAATCTAAGCAACATATCTATGATTACTTTTGAAGATAATACTAATCACGTTCCTTGTATGTCTCACCAGGTTATGCTGCCCAAAAGCTGTTTGAGTCCCAGTGAGAAAGAAAAAGGCTAAAGCTGCAAAGTTTCTTCGTTCCTGACCAATTTGCCCTTCGGAGCCCAGAGCCATGAGCAACCCCAATGCTCCCAGTGAGGTCACCGACGCTGTGGCATCGGTCATCAACATTGTAAGTCCAGCACTGAAACCTCAAATGAAATATGGCTAGCCTGCCTCCTAGCATTCCTAAATAAATGAAACTATGTACCCTCGTGGAGTATTTTAAGAAAAACATATTTTCAGTACAAGTTAGTTATATCAACTGGGATCAAGGTGATCAAATTAAGAAATGTTTAAACCTATCACGATGCCAGTAGCTCAGTGCCAAACACACTTATCTCCGAATGCCAAAATACCTTTTATCTCCCCCAACACACATTCTCTTTTAGCTGATATTTAGCTGGTTCAGCTTTTTCAGCCCCTCAGTATTTTGGCAGTCAAGTGTATATTTTGGGTTGTGCTCATTTCTGAGCAGGGCATGTCTAAATTCAGATTCTGAGATCAGAAACTCTTCCCTGCAAAAAATCTTTTTGAGACATTATATTTCACCACACTAGCAATTTTTGCATTTTCTCTGGGGTACCACTTTGAAATGCCCTTGTCGTGAGGGAAATGGAGCATGTCAAAGGTTACTCACATGAGCCATTTCCATTCCTTGTTTTTTAGTCTCTAAGTCTATGCTCTGTCAAAAGTTACGCCTTATTAAAAAATACTAGTTTTAGTGGATTCCTTTACAATTATTCATTTTGCAGTTTGAAAGGGATTTTAGAACATATTGTTGGCCTCAGTAATTTAAAAGCTTATGACTAGACTCAGAGATCAGTTTTTGTGTTTTTTTTATAACAAAGGTCATTAGACAAAATTACATTCTTCACCTTTGGGTTTTCTTGAAATTATTATCTTAAACGAATGATTAGGTTGCTGTGTGGTAGTGTAGAACATTAACTTCCGTAGAGGTATTAGTGGTTTTCATTGTCTGTGATACTACAAAATAACTTATTGAGCTACATAAGTTAAGCAATTGTTTGTGCCTTTTAGACAGAACGATGGGATAGTTTTCGTTTGTTGAGTTTCTCTTGACTTTGCAAGAAAGACGTTTCCTCCCTCAGCTATATTTTATGATATTTGTTTTTCCAATCTGGCAATTGGAGTTGACATTGTTATATTCAGGTCAGGCCACCGTTCTGCCTCTTCAGGAAATGCCACTGCTTTAACTGAGCTCTGCAGATTTCGCTGTGGAGTTAGTCAGCTGCTTCCTATCCCATGTTGCACAATCATGTGGTAGTCCAGACAACCCCCAGGCCTGCCTGCCTATCCACTGGAGGCGTGCAGCCTTGCCGGACAAAAAGCAAGCAGGAAGGAGAGCCCTGCTCATGTTAAGCGCTGGCAAGAAAGCAACTACTGTAGTGTCCTTTTCTCAAATACTACACTTGGGCTATAATGTTTTTATGAAACACAGTAATAGTTCTTATTCTTTCCCTTTGATTAATGATTTCGTAGCGCTATTAAATGTTTTTTAATATTTAATAAAAAGTTATTATTGTACTGCCTGATTGTGTAAAACATGACATTATGCAATCATTGTAATGGTATGTGCTACAAAATCATTATGGAATATATTTAACATCCTCATACATTTTCAGGCGATTCACAGCGCTTCAAAATTGTAATACAGTTTTCTAGTCCACTCTTCTAGTTGTACAGTGTGTAACTGTGTGGAAGATGTTACCCGACTATGCTCCACAACCCTTATTCATATGAATATAGCCGATTTAAAAAAACAAAACAAAAAAAAACATTGTTGTCAGTAACCAAATTAGTTATTATGGCTTGGCTTACAGTTCAGTTTCAGATGTGCAAACAAAGGTGGTCTTGTGCAATGCAAACACAAGTGGTCTAGAGGCTAACAGAAGATAAATGACTGTTTGCTATACGACCAAGCGTGAGCATTCATTGGTGGTTTTAGTTGCTGTTTCTGTCTCCCAAGTTAATCATTGTCTAAAAACAATGTTTATGCTAGTCTTTCTAGAGAACTCGTTTTTTTTAGTGTGGGTGTGTGTGCCACTGTGTCTGTCTATCTGATGTGTTTTGTGAAAATCTTTATTATCCTGTCTGGATTTTCAAGGGGCCAACCATTTGAAAGTAGACAGTGTCGTATCGCGAGGCCCTGATGTGGTCATGTGACAGGGACAATTGAAAGGAAGTGTGAGGTATAGGTCCAGAAAGGTTGCCATCGTGTTTCGAGGTGATTTTTTACTTCCCCAACAAAACAGACTGCCACTGTCCCCATAGTTGGAGTGGAAACCCATGTTGATTTATGGAGTTTCTATTCACTGTAAAGGTGAGTTTTTATAACAGTTTTCAACTCTAACTTAACATGGACTTATCATATTGCTGCAATCACAGATGTGGGATTGGTCCCCTTTAGGTTTGCCCTCCCACTTGTGAATGTAAGTAGCCTTGTGCCCTGTTAACCTATATGAGTAATGCAAAATTAAACTATTGAGTTGCAGGAAAAACATTTTTGTCAAGCCTTCAGGTGTACCTTAAATAAAGAGTAGACATTGTTTATTACTTTCCTTGAAAGATGATGGCTTGGACGTTCCTTGAAAGAAGATGGCTTGGGATAAGCCCAACCTGAACTTTAAAAACCTGATACTTTCTCACCAAATATTGATTTATGACAGCCTTGCATGAGCTAAGGCATTGACCTGATTGTGTTTTATTGACACACTAGTATGTCAGGGCTTGAAGATGGCCCTTGTATTTTTATTTTTTACCTGCCTTTCGGTTTTATCCTTCTGGTTTCCTCAACAGGCTGTGATCGTGTGTTTCTCATAAACCTGATGGCAGCCATTCATGTTTGAATACATAGGTGTGTTGTTAATGAGTCACTGCTTTCTCAGAAAGAGGGCTATCGGTGACTTATTTAAAGTCAGACATGTGTCAGAAAAATGTGCTCTCTTCCCCCTCAGCTCCTGGTATATGACTGTTTCCTGTCAGCTTTCTTAGTTTATGGAGTCTTTAACTGTATAAGGACCAACAGATACATACGTTATGTTAACTGTAGTTTCAGACTTGCCCTACTTGGCTAGCATAATTGGAAGAAAGCCATACACCGTAAAGCCAAATGCAGTTATTTTTATATTGCTGATGTAGTTGACTTTAGTGATAGTAGGACACAGGTTTACAATTCTCTGTAAATCCAAAAGATGACAAAAGTTCTTGGAAATGAATTCATATGCGTATACTCCCCTATACTAGCCTGGCATAGAGTTGTCCAGGAATGCATAGACTTTAAACATCTGTTATTAGCCTAGGAACTCTTGCAGTACAGCTATACTATCTGCTGTACTGTTTGCCTGACCTGCTCCAAGCCCTCTCTGGCTCTCCTATTGCTAACTTTGCAGGATTTGCGCCACCTCACTGCCCAGATTATCTCTTCTCCAGTCTCCCTGTAGGCAAAATGCCAAGCACTCCTTCACACTAAAACCTGCAGCTAATGATGATAACATATCCTGTGTCTAGACGTATTAGCGCAGTATTTTTACATTTCAAAATGTGCTTTTAACACGGGCTATTTTTGTGTTCAAAATGTTTGACTAGGGCCTGTAAGCATCTATGAATACTATAAACAAATTAACTATTTATCATTAAGTTCTGCATATGTTTCACTGTACATTATGTAAAGAACCTCCAAGGGCAAGCTGTACAAATTGTTTATTTATTTCACACTTTCTGCAATGAAGGTAGTTTTATGAAGGCCACCTTAATGAAAATGCTATCCAAAATTATGCTTTACGCTGTTCGAGGCCTATCTACTATAATGCAGAGCCGACTGACTTGATTCAGACATACCCTGCTCATATTCAAATGCTTATTTTCGCTAGTTGAAAAGTTGTCATTGAAGACACATGTGCTTGAACTCACAAACAAGATGAGGATCAGACTTGGAGCTCTAAATAGAATAAGGTTGTGCGTTTCTCTTGAAAACAGAATGACAATTGTAAAATGATCCCTTGTGTCAGTCATGGATTATGTTGGCATTTTGTTTGTGCCCACTTAACCCCAATGACATATCTGCTCTCAACCCAAGTCCATTCTAAAATATTGGCTTTTGAAGTGCTCATCTTGGAGTATGGAATAATGGATATTATAACATCCTACCCTGTGTATATTGAAAAAAAATACATGCATCCCCAAGTCCTTTGATGCGGTTTACCACAATGCTCTGTGTTTTGTAACTGGGGATAGTTGTAGGACTCATAACTGCACACTAAAGTAGGATGGTCGTCTCTTAATAATAGGAGCGAAAAACATTGTCTCTCTTTTGTTTACAAGGCATTACTGGGCAAGTTACCCTTTTACCTTACTTTCCTTTGAAAGCATAAATCTGTCATAGCATGCACTCACGTGACTTGGTCACCCCTGAAAGCCCAAGCTGAATACTGAAATTAGCTTTCAGTTTTGTTGCTCCAGATACGCCAAATGGAGCAAGGTTCCACAGAAATGAAAAATAGAGCAGTTTGATTCAGTTTAAAAGTTTTATTTGAGAATGAGGGAGCTGAAGTGTTGTTTTGGTTGATACTAAGTTGCTAAATTTGTTTTTGCTTATTTACTTATTTATTTTATTTTATTCATGTTGATTTTGTTGTTGTAGTCTATTTACTGTATAATATATTATTCCTCATACTTAATCTCATTCGGTTACCATTGTATAAATAAAATAAAAATAAATAGGATGCCTCATCAATAAACATAGTTAAGAATACATAGTTGAGAAAAAGAACCTGATCCTGTCCTTCGGTCCACCTTTGGGTCTACCAGAAAGCAAATAACATGTGAAGCATGACCTTCCCTGAAACTGTAATCTTCGTATAAGACACCGCTGCTTAAACCGTTCTGCCTTGTCTGCGTTGATCTTGGACTCAAATGGTCCTAACCAACAATTAAACATGCAATATGTTTCTCATTAACCACTTGCATAACTATTTGGAGCCACATTCATGTAGTGAATTTCCTGCAAACTGAAAAATGTTACCTTGTCTCCTTGTCAGCTTTTATCATGTCAATCTTTTTTATTTATGGAACAGTAACAGCTGTGTGGTCTCCAATGTTGCGGTGGTGGCCACAATGTCCTCCAAGTCCTTTTGAATAGAGGTTGAGGGACCACAAGAGCTTAGTTCAATATTTACATGTGGCCAAGTGAAATGGAGGGATGAAAACAAGGTATTGTTCAGAGGTAGTTTAAACACGGCTTGCCCTTTGAGGAAACGTTTCTCATCGCAGGGCTAAACGAGAGTCTTGTTTATTCTACCCTGCAACAATGGTTAGATAGGTAAAGGTACACGGGAGGCCGTCAGATAGGGCTGCGATTAGGACATCACGAGGCTTTGATAACCCCCTCCCCGTTCTCTTATAGAGGTGTTGTAGATGTAGAGCTGCAGTGTTACAGCACTGTGGTCTTGGGCAGAGGCCACTTGGTGCCACTAAAAAAGACGCTTGTGATCGCGTTGCCCCCCTGATTTGGTCATGAGTCTGGTAAGTAATTTACACTACGGAAGAGTGGAATAACCTACACTTCTTGTCTGTTTAATGTCGAGAGTTGTGATTTTCTTAGAGGGTTTGCTCCGTTGGCTTACCTTGCCTTCAGTGGCCTACATTTGCCCTGTTTCAACAACCCACCCACTTTTCACCGGGTTTGTTATTGCACATGATTTTGGTTGTGGAAGATTCTGGAGCATATCTGAGAATCCCCTCACACTTCTTTCCCACTTTTTGAGATTTACTGTGAAACAAAGATATGAATGAGAATCGTACGTAAACACACGGTTCTCTGCAGCGTTTTAGGGATTTCCAGAGTGTGTTTTCAAGGTTGCTCTTAGTATCCAACTATTACGTAATTAGCTTAGCTAATTGCTGGTTGTGGGAAAGTTTCTCAGTATTAATGACATTAGGTTGTGAATGACATATTTGAGGGCTAGAGCTATTTTCATGATCCTACTGTACCAATAACTAGTCAAATATATACGCAAATGTGTGCACAGAATTACATATTATCACACACGAGTTTGTATAGTTTTTTTATCTAAAAAGGAAGAGATGGCAGGAGTTGGAAATGTTTGCACTCCAGGCTAACTTTCCACTTATATTAAACGGCTCATGCCACATTACTGATAGTATTTTTGCTTGAAGGAAACATGAATGAGGTAAGGGTGGAGTTTCATGTTAAACTGTCAAAAACTGTGACTGAGTACAGTTTTAAGAGAAATTTCACCTTGTGTCAATATTTAAAATGTTCAGGCGGACCCGTCTTTCCTCCTCTACAAGTGGAGATCCCTCAGCAAGGCTCTGTTCTCACATCTCTGTGTCACAGGCTAGGTGTGCTTTTAACAGGTCAAACCAAAAATCATGTTTGTATGCTTGGCTTACGGTTGACCTAGGTGTGCGTCGATCGAATCTAGAAATACTTTGCGATTTCTGTCATGTTTTGTCATCGTTAGATGCACTAGAACCACACAATATTTTTAAGTATGAAAAGCTAAAATATTGTTATTTTATTGTAGAAAATAAACATAGCTCAAAGCTGCATGTAACCATAAATTATACCCCTAAAAATTTCATTATACATTTTTTTTTAATATTTCCACAACCATCGCGTTCGGTTAAATTGGTTTAACTTAATTACTTTGGTCACCTGCCAATGTAATCTTCCCTGACTCTTTCCAGCACTGGTGGGAATTACCTTTTTTGGATGACGTAGGCCGATTTAATAGCCTGAGAACTGTTTGAAGGGCCGTCAAAGGAGCCATGTTGTTATGTCCTCTCCAGCTTATGTCACTGCTGGGGTTCATCACAGACTCCACGGAATCTGTGTGGTGTCCATAGCAACATGTGTTTTTACCCTACGGTAGACATAGGATAGTGGTGTTTGCCGGAGCGAACTGATCCGCTTCGCCGCTGTTGCACGTCCCTATCACAACACGCCGCCAGCCGAGTCGAGCCACGTACCCGCCTGGCGTCCCGCGGAGGAAAAACAGATCGCTTAACCTTCACCTGACACTCACACAGTTTCCATCAGGACACCAACTACGTCTTCAAAGAACATAGTGATCAAAGCTAATTGTCACTGTTTTCAATTTGGGTGGATTTTGAGATGTTAGGCCATAAGGGCTCTGCCGAGAATCTCTGCTGTTTTTCTTTTGACTGGATCTCCCTCTAGTGTTGGTTTGATTGAATTAAACATGCAGTGTATAATGAAAGAGGGTTGTCATATCTTTCTAAACTTGAGATAATTAATTCCGAATTGACCAAACATACCTTTTAATGAATCCTCATTCAGCCAGAAGCCCCCTCTGCCTCCTCCCTGAGAGGGACCCAACAGCCGGAAGAGGAGGATGAAGGCGATTTAAATAAAGCCCTGGGTGTCCAGCGCTTCCAGCAGATTCTCAGCCCTGACTCCAGAGTCCCAGATGAGCAGCACCGCACCTACAATGAGGAGGACTTTGAATGTGAGCACTGAGCAGGCTTGAGCCATTTTTAGAATTGGCACAAACACCGTATCCCAGTAACAACACACACACACACACACACAAGCATGCACACCTTCAGTGGCGCATAACATTTGGCTATACTGTTGGTGTAACCTGTTGCTGCTCATTGCTCTCCCAGACCACAGACACTCTTCTCACCACATCCACCATCCCCTGTCCAAACTGCCCAGTGAGGGAAGGAGGAAGAAGAGTGGGAAGAAAAGGAAAAGAGACCGGGAGCGCAAGGACAGCTGCAGCCCCAGTAGTGCAATGACCATAGAGGAAGGTGAGGACGAGGAAGACGAAGATGAAGAGAGTGCAGACACCCAGCCCTCTGTCTCCGAGACAGAGGGGCCTTTGGTCAAAGGGAATGTGCAGGTAATGGCGTTGAATATTGCTCCAAACCTTTTTTTTTTCTTTTTTCTGCAGTTTAACTAATATCTCTAACATGAACTGTGTGTGATTTATGTTTGGAAGCTATATGAAAGTTATTGTGTTGGGTCAGTATTGAATTTGAATTCATAGAGGCATTTGTCCTGCTTACTTGACCCTTTTCACTGTCACACCCGATCATCTGAAGTATTAATATTAGCCTATTTTCCTTTATTCATATTTTAGTGTGACCTTAGTCATTCATTCATTGATTATAGATAAACATTTTTATGACATAGAGAATCTTTTTGTTTCATCACAAAACCTTTCACAATAATTCTGCTGAGCAGGCTGTTTCTGTTTCCTATATATTTTTTGACCTCCTTATGGACTATAATGCTATGTACTAAATCTACGCAAATTGAGCTCACTGCGTTTTGTCCCTCCTTAGTTCTTTGTGTCCGACGAAGACCCACACTTGGCCCCCCCGTCTGCTAGCAACAGTCCCCACCTCGCCCGCAGTTTGGACATCGTACTCCATTCTGCAGTGGGTGCTGACACCGACGAGTCACAATCCTCAGAGTGAGTGAAGCGCTTCATTAACGGCAACATTTTGTGGGTGTGAGTGAGAACTGAAACTGAAGACAATTCTAACTAGCCGTCCTAGATTTGTAAATTTCATACTACTGCTGCGATTCTTGTGTAACACCTGTTGTTGGCGTGTTCTAGAGATGTTCGAGTAGCCACTGAGACTTGGTTCTGATTGGATTAGAGAGGTGGGAGGGGGTGTGTTTCACATGTGACCTCCAGTCTCATTGGCTGGTGAGGCACACGTCGTACTGTACTGTACTGGACTGTTTCCAGGTCCCAAGCATCTAGACAGCCTGCTGCGGTCTGGTCTAATGGCTCTCCTGCCCATAGAGGCATATTTCACTGGTTTCCATAGAGAACACTAACCCCTGTACCATCACACCTCTGCCTGCCCGAGGCTCCACCTATGGTATTTAGTCTTTCAGTCCATTAGCAGTGTAGCCTGTCTTTGATAGAGCCTTTTCCTTTATGCCCTCGTTTGCATCACACTCTCTGGATTTGTATAAGACGTTCACCTACTTCGAGGTATAACATTTACGGGTATAGTATATTACTAAATCTAGCCTAGTTTATATAAATTTTTATTCAAGTGATGATTTAACAGTAAACAATTCTCTGGCGTTTTGGGAGATTGAGGTGAGTTTGGTCAGGCTGTGTTTCGACCCGCAAATACTCATTGACAATCTCCATGTCATAGCTAGTGATTTAAAATGGCTTAAAGCAGTGCTTATTTCAAACTACCATTTTCAGGTAATTAGATATCATGTCCTGATAACTTTACTCAAACGGAATATTTTTTTTCTTCTTCTTCAGTAAGCCCTGTCCATCGGTGTCGGCAGCGACTCCCAGCCCTTCGCTTCCACCCGACCACGCGCCACTGACCCGGGTGTCGTCCGCCTGCCGCAGCTACGACCTGCAGGACCGTCGGCGCACAGGCAACATGACGGGCGCTGAGCAGGCCAAGTACCAGCGCATCCCCACGGACGAGAGCGAGGCTCAGACACTGGCCTCGGCGGACCTGGACGGCATCAAAAGTGAGTACAGAGAGAAAGAAGAGAGAGAAAAAACCTGAACTAATACTAATGTGTCTTGTTTTTGACGGGAACTGCAGAATGGTGAATCCATTTGCTTTCCTGTACTGTGTGTT
Source organism: Galaxias brevipinnis (assembly GCA_036023535.2). Taxonomy (NCBI): domain Eukaryota; kingdom Metazoa; phylum Chordata; class Actinopteri; order Galaxiiformes; family Galaxiidae; genus Galaxias; species Galaxias brevipinnis. The sequence continues at coordinate 11,616 of JAVQIZ010003170.1, forward strand.
GGATTTCTTGGAAGTGTCCTGTCATCCTTTGTTTAATGATGGGATGATGTTGTTGTCCGCTGAGAGATTTATGTGAGAGTCCGGCGCTCCGAGTCTTCAACCTAAACTTTCCCTGACCTAAGAGGGTTTACCCGCTGTGCCAAATGACCTTTTAAAAATGTCTCTTTAGATCTTGCATTACTGAGGGAATGATATCTTAACTCTCGAGTCACATTTGTGTACACGGACTGAGTGTATGAGAGTGTTTGGCGGCCCCTTTGATATCTTAACATTATTACACCTCCCGCTGAGCTCCGTGATTAGACTGGGGAAAGTATTTGGCCTTGCTGAAGGTCAAAATGCTCCGGGAGAGGGAGAAGAGCAAGGGTGGCAGGCGGCGCTACGTTACTGAAGGACACCGTGAGTTGGCCTCCGGCTCTCTTGCTGCCCCTGTGACGTTACTGGGCCCCCCTGCCCAGCAGGGCGCCTCTAGTCGGGTCCAGAGAGATTTACGTCGGGGACTTGAACCCTCAAGGTCCAGGACCAGCTTATCAGAGAGTGTGGCAGATGGGCCCGCGTAATGAAACGAGCTGTTCCAGCTGTCCGCTGAGGCCCCTGGAATTAGGCCTGAGTCAACTCAGTAGCTAATTGAGAAGCCCCCCACTTTACAGCTTCCCATGTCATTAGCTAGTATTACAATTGAAAGGGCAAGGTTTGGCATAGGTAATATAAAGAAAAATACACATGGTGCTGACCTTAGTTGATAGATTTTCTCTGCTCAATATGGCGATTTGTGAGGGGAAAGGTAGGTAACTGATTCCATTGTAACTTCTTTTATCCTCTTCCCGCCACTCTAAATCATCCTGGGAAAATGGCTTGGTATCTGGCTGCTACTCAACAATAGGAATTATTAGATCACTGTCCTGACCCTTTGGTTTATTCTGTACTAGTAAGCACCTCTCTGTGCAAATGCTCTCTGACGGTTTCAACCGAATGCGAGGTCAGGCGGCGGTCAGGCGGCGGTTAGCCGCTTTTCTCCATAACCTGTGAACACGAAAAGTAGACTCGGCTCTGTGGTCAGTTGGTCCCGTTCTCGCCGCCCATGCCAGCCAGCTTTAACACTACGGCTACCAACAGTCTCCTGTCCCTCAAGAGCCTCGTGCCAGACTCGTCCAGTCAGGTTTTAAGACCGGTGGTCTAGAGCAACAGTACAGCTGGAAGACTGAGGTAAAGGAGAACAAAGAGAAAAACTCTGGAAACGGTACATTGTTCCTCTGCTATTGATTTGGAACACACAAAAGCGAAAGCCAGGAGTTTCTATTTCTTTAACCTACGCGCTCGGGGGAAAAAAAGGTGGAAGGCTCATTGCTGCTTGATTCTTTAAATGAGTATTAACATTTATGAAGAATCTTAACAGCCAGAGTGTTTCTCATAAAGAACACGCAGACGTTGACACAGGTAAGATATCCGATCAAACTGTGGTGATGCATTCTGTTGTTTACTTGTTTGTTTATGTATTTGACTTTTCTCAATTTTCCATTCTGAAGATTTTTTTTATCTGCAGCTGGTTAGGTGTAGCGATGAAAACAATCATATTTTTTCACAGTATAGGTTGAACTTTCGTGCAGTCAAACTTTTTTGCCACAGCATTTACCCACCTTCCCAGTTTCAGGACTCCCACGGTTTTAAAACCCGTATCTCCACATGTAGTGTTGCCCGACAATCCATCCTCTCTGTCCCTGTCCATTTCCCTTTCCCGGTCGTTGGTGTGCAGCCAGCATGGTAACCCTACTCCCTGCTTTGGGCAGAGGAGACAAAAGCAGAGGGGCCCAGTCGACCTGGCCCTCTGTGGCCCACTGGGCTGAGATTTGATCTGACTGGCAGAGGGTCACCCTGGAGGCAGGAGTCGGCTGTGGGATTTGGGTGGGACTAATGAATAATAAAACAAGGCCTGGGGTGTGTCAGGGCCTCATGGAAACTCTCAAATATTAATAAGCAGTGCTTGACGAACACATTTACTTGTATTACCTGTTGTTTTGTTTTGTGCACATAGGAGCCGACCGCTTGCGCTTGTACTACAGTTGTGATTATTTTAGTTTTTCCCAGCCTGATATTGCAAAGCAAGTGCGATGCTTTATGAATGTTTTCTGTCCCTAGATGTTTTCCACTGAAAAACCTTTCCAAAATGCTTCTCTCCAGGTCACCGTTTTGAGGATGTTCCCGGAATGCGGAGGCACCTGGTTAGGAAGAGCACCAAGGGCCAAGTGGTACACATCGGCAAAGACCACAAGGAGCCCAGTACCCGCAGCCGCAAACTGGACCGCACGCCACATGAGGTGAGGATCGGCTGGACAGCACTGTTCGTCACCCCATGCTAATTGGGGTAGTAACTAATCCGAATCTAATCTTTTATACAACTTTTGATTATGTTGTGTACTGTACTTTTTCTTTTCTCTGGAATCAAATGGACCCCGGTGCTGTATTTTTGATTTGACCGATGTTGGTGCTAGTTTATATCATGACGGATTACATGTTAGGACACACATGTTTTTTTTGTCTTTGGGATGATTTCACTGCTGGAACAAAAGATCAGTGGCCTCTGGTGGTCTCTTTTGATGTGATGCCAATAGAAAATTATGATAAATAGCTTCTTATGTTCAATCGCAAAGTCAAACTTGGATGCAGCCCCCCCTCCCTTTTGTAAACGGGACAGGAGGAAGGGCCCAATTAAAAATGAATGACAGCATTCTTGCCTTTCATACGGCCAAAAGAAAGAATGGTAAGGAGACCTGTGGTAACCAGAGACTGGGAGCACCTCAGAAGAAGAGACATGTTTTATTGACACACACACGCTCACCACGTAAACACACACTCACCCACCCGCCTCCAGCGGTCAGGTAAACAACAGCTCACTCTCGTGGCGATGTGTGTGTGTGAATGTGAGGGACCTCATCTCTCTTCGTCGGGGTCCGTAGGTCGCGCTTGAATTTGTATCCTTTACCCTCTCGCTTCTCCAGTCGTTGCCCGCGGCGACTCTGTTCCGCTCCGCCTCGCTGCCGAACAGCGTAATGCTGCTGGACCACTCCAGCCAGGTGGCCCAGCGCCGGAAGGTAAGGCCGGCTGCAGTGGCTAATCCGGTCTGGCTCGGCACGGTCCGGCACGGTCAGATTTACGGATTCTGTCTGTCGGTGTGTGTGTGTGTGTTTGTTTGCGTCTGCAGGCATTGTGTTTATGCACTTCAGAGAAGATGAGGCTCATTATTAAATGACGGTATACTAAACAAAGGCTGTGATCACTGCTAACTTGTCTGCATGATGTTTAAATGACTTTCCTCTAACAAGCACTCTTTCCTGTAAGGGATAGCTGACAGGTGTCATCTAGATCCCCAGATCATGCGTTTGAGTGTGTACGCTTGAATTTGCTGTGCATAATCTCGTATTACATATTTTGACATATACAGGTAGATGGACATTGACTAGGTTGTTTTTTGTGTACACTGGTATTGTATATTATAAATGGAACTGTTTTGAAGACATGGCTATACTGTTTTGGTGCCTTGTCGTTGCCGGTTTTTCCATCGGGAAAGGCTAAGAAGCGCACCACGCACTTAGTCAAATTGGGAGTTCCTTTTTTTTCCTCACAATGAAAACTAATCTGGACAAGCAAGACTCTCCTCGATTTTTACACACACGTGTGTGTGTGTGCATGTGTGTGTGTGTGCCCCAGGTGTTTGTGGAGCTGAACGAGCTGATCATGGACAAGAACCAGGAGATGCAGTGGAGGGAGACTGCTCGTTGGATCAAGTTTGAGGAAGACGTAGAGGAAGAGACGGATCGCTGGGGCAAACCCCACGTGGCCTCGCTCTGTTTCCGCAGTCTGCTGGAGCTTCGGAAGACCATCTCACACGGTAGGGAACATTTGAGATGAGGGGACTTAAATCCGTCTTCACTAAAATGACCCCATCCCCTCCTAATCTAGCTACATATTAAACGTTTTATATTGCCCTTTAACATTGTGATGCTGAGGTGTTTTTTTGGCTTGCAATGTAATACCATGACCTGACGTAGATAAATGACCAAGAGGGCTTAGTGCGTGCGTTCGTGCGTGCAAGCGCGGCCCATCATGACCAAGCGTGCTTTGTGCTCTGTGGTCCCCAGGGGCGGTGCTGTTGGACCTGGATCAGAAGACCCTGCCTGGCATAGCCCACCAGGTGGTGGAGCAGATGATCATTTCAGACCAGATCAAGGCTCAGGACCGAGCTAATGTGCTCCGGGCCCTGCTGCTCAAACACAGGTAACCTCCACACTGCCACGGAGCAACAGCGGGCTACTGTATTTTCAGTGTTCTCCCAATTGTACTCATTGTGCGATTGAATTCCCTGCATTCCTGTCTGGGTATAGGTCCTATTTTATCCTCATCTTAATTTATATATTTACACTTAATTTATTTCATTTCTCCTCCAATTCTATTTGCACACCTTTAGTCCTGGGACTCCCCCCATTCACTGAGCGGAACTGTATGCATACATCACAGAAGTGGAGAAGCATCATTGCTCTAATGATAGTTCACACCTTCAAATTCCCTCTTGTCCTCTTTGCTGCCGCACATCAGTTTCCTGCTAGCAGCTACCTGTCCTGTTTCTACCCTCTCTCTCTCTTTCTTTCTTTCTTTCTTTCTTTCTTTTTCACTCACTTCCACACACACACACACACCTGCTCACCCTCATGAGTGTGCACCTCTCTCCTCCAGTCACCCGAGCGACGAGAAGGAGCACAGCAGCCCTTTCCCTAGGAACATCTCCGCCGCCAGCCTGGGGAGCCTGATGCCTCACCACCACAGCAGCAACAACCACATCTCCCAGATGGAGCCGTCCGTCACGGATCCCCTCATGGGCACCACTCACATTGCGGGCGAGTCAGACACTCACATTGAGATAGAGAAGAACGAGCTGCAGGTAGGGGCACGCTCAAAGGGAACGTTGACAGGCAACCCTTACTGAGTGATGGTGTTAATTGTTTCCTTTTGCTATGTACTTATTAGTAGTGTTAGTATTTTATACGCTGTAGTATTTACATATTGGTATCTGAACTGCTCACCTTGGATTATTGTATTATAGATAATGTTACGTACTATAAATGTATTTGTTTATTTAGAAATCAGGTAGACTGAATAAGGTGTGTGTGTGTGTGTGTGTGTGTGTGTGTGTGTGTGTGAATATATAGCCGGTGTTCATATACTATTTTATGTGGTGTTTCAGCAGAAGGAATCTATCCTGTCTACTGGCATGCACAGGTCCAAGTCTAAACATGAGCTCAAGCTGCTGGAGAAGATTCCAGATAATGCAGAAGCCACCGTAGTGCTTGTTGGTGAGATACCCACAGCCTTTGATAATTCAGTATTCAAAGTCCCAGTATTAATGCTTAGGTTCACTATGAAGGCGCCGTATTCATATTTTTCATTTTTACATTTCTCACTCCCTTAGTTCTGTTTCTTCACTCTTATTTTATGCCTGCCATGTCCGAATTCCTCACTGTGTTGAACTCTTCTTCTTGGCTCCATCAGGCAGTCTCGACTTTCTGGAGCAGCCCACCATGGCGTTCGTCAGGCTGCACGAAGCGGTGGAGCTGGACTCTGTCCTGGAGGTCCCCGTTCCTGTCAGGTTCCTCTTTGTCCTCCTGGGACCGCCCAGCACCAGCATGGACTACCACCAGATAGGCCGCTCCATCTCCACGCTCATGTCCGACAAGGTGAGGGGACTTCGGCTTTGAAAATCCACGGCACCTGGACGAACTTTATTTTTGCCTCTCTCGGTGGCACTGTTTGACAAACATCTTGACAGCAGAATATCCTATGAACTCTCCCACTACGTAGCAATTCCACCAGGAGGCCTACCTGGCAGATGACCGACACGATTTGCTCAACGCCATCAACAGCTTCCTGGACTGCAGCATTGTGCTGCCCCCCTCTGAGGTTGGCGGAGAGGAACTGCTGCGCTCGGTGGCCCGCTTCCAGAGGGAAATGCTCCGCAAGCGGGAGGAACAGGAAGTCAAACTTCTGGCCAAAGAACCCAAGAGCCCTGAGGACAAAGGTGGGTTTCTTACTTTATTTTTTTTTTTTTGCGATTCATTCCAAAATGCCTGACTTTGATCACAAGGTCCGGTTTGCACAATGAGCTGTAGTTTGTGCAAACCGGACCTTGTGATCAAAGTCAGGCATTATGGAATGAATCGAGAAAAAAAAAATGCAAAAGGTTATTTTATCATGACTGTGTAACTACTTTATAAGTCTGACAGTTTGGTTCTTTGTCTTATCAGAGGCCCTATTCAAGCCCTCGAAACCGTCCGACGACCCGCTGAAGCGCACGGGACGCCCGTTTGGCGGGCTTATCCGAGACGCCCGACGCCGCTATCCAAAGTACGTCAGCGATTTCAAGGACGCCCTGAACGCACAGTGCATGGCCGCGGTCATCTTTATCTACTTTGCCGCTCTCTCCCCAGCCATCACATTTGGCGGCCTCCTGGGTGAGTTCTGAGAGTTCTGATTTGGCAGCGAGATCACACACTTCCTGGTAGAGACTCCCTTGGTCCGCAAACATGAACGCTGTTTTCTTCTTGCGGTTAAATGTTAACCTGTGTAGTGTGCGGTTAACGTACCGTCCGTTTTGTCGAACCAGGTGCATCTGTAACTGGTCAACTGTAAAATGAAGTCCACGTATCTAATCTCTCACTTGATTTGATGAGTTTCGTTATTTGGTGTTAATGACTAAACGAAAGTGGTCTATCTGTGAGTAGTCCGTGTAGTGTTGTCTGGAATGCTGACTCAGGTTGTGTGCCCAGGTGAGAAGACGGATGGGCTGATCGGTGTGTCGGAGTTGGTCATAGCCACAGCCATCCAAGGGGTGGTCTTTACTCTCCTGGGGGCCCAGCCCCTCCTCATAGTGGGCTTCTCTGGGCCTCTGCTTGTGTTCGAAGAGGCCTTCTTCTCGGTGAGTTGGCAGACCC
>JAVQIZ010003181.1:0-80662 GCA_036023535.2 Galaxias brevipinnis
GTTAGGTTCTGTGTCAGATGAGGTGATGGAAAATTGAACCTACCTCGACCCGAACTGCTACCTGGGGTCTGCTAATCTGGACAACAAAACGTCTATGTCAATGAGGGAAGGGGGCGGTATTTGAATGGCCTAAAGTCAAGGTTAGGTTCTGTGCTTATTTAATTTTTAATAATAATAATAAAATAACAATTTATTTAGAACTTAATTTTTTTTCAGAGTTGCATACATACTGTATATATACACTGTAAATGTTGTTCTCTCAGTGTTTGGATATCACCTCAGGCAGAGGGGGGGGGTAAACATGTTGTAATGTGTGTGTGTGTGTGTTTGTGTGTGTTTCTATAGCTTTCAATCCATGAAATGGCATTTGAACACGGATTGCCCACATTGCATTTGAATAATACCATATATGTCTTAATGTCTCCCTTAATGATTACAAGTGGAATGGGGACATTATGTGATGTACTGTAGTTGTTTTTTGTTTTGTTTTTATCAATGAACGCTGCCTTTTCTGCTTAATGGCTCAAGATCATCCAACATATTTTATGTGCATTCATGAGACATAGATCTGTTTACAGTTCTGGCCATGTATCTTCCTTTGCCTTGCCTGGTGCTGTGACAACAAAACTAGAGCCATTGGCAATTAAAGTCTGTATCAGTGTCTGCTGGTTCAGAGTCCCCTTTTCCTTATCACAACTACTACTAAGTGTCTGCTCTAGGTATCCAGGCCAGGATTATGTAACGATACAAGAGTTCAAGCATCAAAGCACGATACTCCATAAAAACCCTGGTTGTGCATAAACCCTGACAGTTCATCATTTAAACTTAGGATGGCAAACACCTTGCGATTACTTGGTATTTACCTATTGTTTTTCCTTGGATGTCAGTGCAAAAGGAATAGCCAACAGGATTTTCTGCTCCTTGCAGGCCCGCTAACCAACCAGGTTACAAGGGATTTGAACAATGAGGCAAATCGTTGGTTTGACTGCAGTCATCCCATTCCAACAGGTGTCAGAGACTACTTCTTAACCCTTCAGAGCAGAGGAGTGACTCACTTCAAAGTGCCTCTGAACTGGACACAGCTCCTGCCTACAGGTTTAGCCAGCCAGCCCAGTAAGCCTGTGGTGGCCTGCTACCAGGCACTGTTGAACCAGTTAGTGGAGGTGGGTTTGCAACCTCTGCTGGTTCTGCACAGCTCCGGTTCTGTACCAGAAGCCCTGAGAGCCCTGTATGGGAGCTGGGAGAGCTCTCAGCTGATAGAATTGTTTGAGCAATATGCTGAGTTAGCTTTCCTTGAGTTTGGAGAGCTTACATCCACCTGGATAACGCTGAGCCATCTTGAAGAGCTATATGCTCAAGGACCATCTACGGACACAGTCCCTCTTCCTGTCCTGAATGCCATCCAAGCCCACAAAAATGTCTACCAGCTTTATCACCGCCTTTTTCCTAGCAGAGGTAAGTGCTGAAAATAGAATTACTGAGGATGAACGCGTATTGGCAGGCACAGCATGGCAATACTTTCAGAATGTTTCTTGTTTTGTTTAAGATGCTTCAATTGAATTGACAAGACAGATATTATCTTGCTTGTCTTGTCACAACCTAGCAAACCTTTTCCTTTGCATTCAAAATGCATTAATTAAATGGCCTTGTTTATCTGAAGAGATGATCTGTGACGTTACATGTATGATCTGTTACATGTCATCTTAATGTTTTTGCATTTCGTAGCCTTTAACTTTAGTGTGTAGGCATTATTAGGTACCATGCACTTATCTGAGAAGACGTTTACCTAGTGTTGTAAAGTGATTGTATTACAGTGGTCTGTAATCAGTAAAAAGGGTAGTGTTTTAAAGGGTGTGGTTAAGAAGAAATATGCCACTGAAATAATCTTCATGTTTTAATTCATATTTATTTTACATAAAGGTTCCCATTGAAACAAAGTTATCATATTGTGGCTATTTGGGTTAGAATGATAATATAGCTCTGTAGATGTATAAAAGGCAAGTCTAATCTGATTTTTTAAAAAATCTTTATGTGATAATCTGTTACTGTCAACAGTTGGTCGATCAGAATGTTAGTGTTTGGAAGGGAGCGCAGCAAAATAACTAATGTTGCTGTTCTGTCACATCAAAATGCAACACTGAACACTGCCTGTATTTTAAACCCAGGGGGACGTGTGTCCATTGGGCTGAGGACAAGCGATGTGTCTGTTCTTGCCAGGAACAAATTTTCAACATTGGTAATATGTCTCCACTTAAAATGCAAGCTTTTATTCTAGTATTTTCTAACTTGTGGATGAATATCATTTTAAAGGAGTTATTAAATAACCTTAAAATATGTCACGCCCACCATTGGGAAATACTTTCTAAGGTTTCTACGGTCTGAAAACTATGAAATTTAAAAGAAACGTCTGAACTCAGTGAGGGAGGGGTGCCTTATTTCCCTTTTTTATTTAGAAAACCCCCCCAAGCCTAAGAGCACATTGTATACTATGCTTGTTTATAATGAAGTCATGAGTGGCTAAAACTATACCTCTTTCTCGTCACTTAAAATCTATGTGTACCTTGGAATATCAAATTATGAAGCAAGAGTTAAAAAACATTACTCGTCTATGAATTTATGAATACAATAATAATGTTTGTGTTTTTTCAGTTATGTGATCTTGTTTATTATTTAAAGCAAGCTAACACGCATTTCACTTGCCAGTTTTGAGACAAATACTGTATCTCTCTTCTGTTCCAGGACTCTCTGGATTTTTTGTCAGTGCAAATTGAATATGACTGCACATCTAAATACAACTTGGAAGATGAGCTAAGGAGCATACAAGTATAAAGTCTAATGTTGGCCTTGGATAAATAATAGGGTTCCTTTTTTAAAGATCACAATTATTAAGATCCATCTATGTGAACGTTTTTTTTTTAGAGGGTCACTGGGCAGATACCCGTGTTGATATTTAACATGAACATAATCGGCTGTTCCAGTAATAGATTGGAGCCTCTTGGCAATACTCTTAGAGGTAAGGTCATGAAAAAAGTAATGTTGTGCTTGTTGGTTGTTCCTGACATGACTAGTGGCTGAATAGCCAATATATTACTTAGACCTTTGCGAAGATAAAGATATTATCTCCCTTGCAAAATACATTCTTAATCTCAGTGGGACCTTCCTGGTTAAATAAAGGTTATAAATAAAAAGCCTTCATATTCGGGATACCAGAACAAACCTTGTGACTCTCTATCAACTATTCCCATTCATAGGTTATTGGCATAAAGAGCTATATCACTTTATAGTTGTCCCTTATAAAAAATAAAGTTGGAAAAGGCAAAAGATCAGAGAAAGATCAAGCAGATAACTCGTGGTCTGTGCACTGCTTGAATAAATCGTAATATCGCGCGTGCTACACACACTAATAACTTGACAAACCTGTTCACAATAAAATGTTCATATCAATGAGGAAGGGGGAGGTATTTCAATGAAGTCAAAAATAGGTTCTGTGCTTGTTGGATGAGGTGATAGGAAATTGCTCCCACCTCCACCCCAACTGCCAGTTCGGGTCTGCTATTCTGTTCCAAAGGGGGATTGATGTATACTAATCTGTTCCAAAGGGGGAAGTTGTATGAGTGCTCCCTGATTCTGAGCATTGTATTGGGTATGTTACAGCTAGGAGCTTCAAAATACTGAGCAGGCCCAACCATGCTAAACTGCATTGTCTTCCCATTTAATACATATTTATGACGGATGAGTTTTCTAACTGAAATTTATTTGCTTAGGGTCTAGTTATTGTGCTTCTGTTAGATATATAATATCACAAAGGCAAGTTTAATTTTCATATGTTGAGCACAGCTTTTATATAGGTCAGACAAATATCGAGTCAGCTTCTTAAGATATATAATACATTTACCGTTTGTTCTACCTTGAAGCCCCAGCAACCTATTACAGTTTTTCTGTTACATGGACAATTGATAATTTAAAAAATCTCTATTACTTACAGTAAAAACATTTTTTATTTTTACAAATCATACTAGATAAAACCTTTTTGCCAACAATCACAATATTAACTATTTTAATATTACAATGAAATTGTATGTTTTGAATTTATCACAGTTCTTAGAAATACAGACTTCAACATTTTGGGATGTGACATGGTGGACTTGTTTGGTGTACTGGATGATGTGGACACTTCTATCAAGACAAGGTAGACACTATTTCATAAACTAATCTAGAGCGGAATTATCATATTCTATCAGACAATTTACAGGATTTGAGAATACATAAGTAAGTAACATTTTACTGTAGATAATATATATGGCTTTTAACATATCCTGTTGTATGACGGTTCTTCCTCTCTCTTGCCTGTACAGTCATCCAAACACCAAGGGTGATGTAGCATTCAAAAAAAGCTACGACATAGTCTGGAATAAGTTTAGTATAGAGACTCCATCAGAACGAGATAGCTTTCTCAACGAATCCTTCCCCAGCGGTTTCAAATGGGCCATTTCCAGTGAGTCATTCAAAGTTGAGGGTGGCTGGTTAGAAGGAGGAAAAGGAGAAACCATTTGGGACCGCTTTGGCCATGAAGACAAGGTGTTTGGGAACCAGACTGCTGATCTGGCCTGTGACAGCTATAACAAGGTGGATTATGATGTATACCTGCTCCGTGGTCTGCTTGTCGACACATATCAATTTTCCATTTCTTGGGCACGCATTTTCCCCTCTGGCCACCTGGGGAGCCAGTCAGAGAAAGGGACTCTGTACTATGAAAAATTAATCAATGCACTAACTGAGTCCGGAATACAACCAGTTGTTACCTTGCACAATTGGGATATGCCCCAGGCACTCCAGGTCTATGGAGGCTGGACCAATGCATCCATTGTGGAGGCTTTTAAGGACTACGCAGACTTTTGCTTCTCCAGGTTTGGAGATAGGGTCAAGACTTGGAACACCTTCAGCAGCCCCTGGGTTGTGAGTCATTCTGGTTACGGAACTGGTAAGCACCCACCTGGAATACAGGACTATGTGATTGCGTCCTACCAAGTGAGTGTACCGTGATTACTTTACTAGCCATGTGACATAATGAAAACGTAAGTCTTTTTCAATGTCTTACCATTTCCCCTCTTCCCAGGCCAGCCACAACATGCTTAAGTCCCATGCTGAAGCTTGGCACAACTACAACGATAAGTATCGTAAGAATCAAGGTGGGAAAGTTGGCATAGCTCTGAACTCAGACTGGGCTGAACCTCTGGACCCCTCCAAACCTCAAGACATAGCAGCTGCAGACCGCTACCTACAGTTCATGCTGGGATGGTTCGCTCATCCCATATTTGTAAATGGCGACTATCCTGAAGTGCTCAAGACTCAAATTGAACAGAAAAGGAAGAGTTGTCCTGCTTCTGAGCCTGCCAGGCTTCCTGTCTTTACAGCAGAAGAAAGCAAGAGAATTCGTGGAACAGCAGATTTTATGGGGTTGAACCACTACACTTCACGTCTAGTCAACATCAGTGATGGTGGCTGTACACCGGGGCCTGAGGGGGTGGGGGATTTCCAGGCCCATGTGGATCATTCCTGGCCTTCCACTGTGTCAGAATGGATCCGTCCGGTGCCCTGGGGCCTTAGAAGACTTCTCAACTACATCTCTAAAGAGTACCTGAATGTGTCTGATACCAAGGTGCCTGTCTATATAACAGGGAATGGCATGCCCACAGGGTATGAAGAAAATGTCAATGACACTCAACGCATAGAGTATCTAAGGTCCTACATAAATGAAGCACTAAAATGTAAGTATGGTGATTCAATCTCATGGGATACAAAAACATTATTGACATGAAGTACCACATTTGCGATTGGTCTGTTAGAAATGTGTTCCTAATAATTCATTGTTCTCCTTAAGCTATACGTTTGGATGGAGTCGATGTGCAAAGGTTTACAGTGCAGTCACTTATGGATGGCTTTGAAGGACCAAAGGGCTACAGTGAAAGATTTGGTCTTCATTATGTCAATTTTGAAGACCAGAATAGGCCTAGAACACCAAAGCAATCTGCTTACTTCTACTCTCAAGTGATAATGACAAATGGATTTGGATCAGGAAAAGCTTTGGATCCACCTACCAGACAATCCTTCCTAACCACACGGTTGCCAATGCCTCTTCCGCCCTCAGATGTTCCTTCTAAATCCAAGGTTGTTTGGGAGAAGTTCTCTCACCAAACCAAGTTTCAGAGGAAGCTCTACCACTATGGCACGTTCCCCCAAGGTTTTCGCTGGGGAGTGGCATCCTCAGCCTACCAGATTGAGGGTGGCTGGAATGCGGATGGAAAGGGCCCCAGTGTTTGGGACACGTTCACCCACACCCCTGGCAGCCATCCTAGTGCTGCCACTGGAGATATAGCCTGTGACAGCTATAACAGATTGGAGGAAGATCTGTACATGCTTCGTGCTTTGAAAGTAAAGTCCTATGGATTTTCTTTGTCATGGTCCAGGATCTTTCCCAGCGGTCAGCGTCCATCACTGAACCCAAAAGGTGTTGAATATTACAACCGGCTAATCAATGGCCTCATTGCTTACAACATCACCCCTATGGTGACAGTCTATCACTGGGACCTTCCTCAGGCCCTACAAGACATCAACGGTTGGGAAAATGTGAACATGGCTGACATCTTCAATGACTTTTGCGACTTCTGCTTTTCAACATTTGGCGACAGAGTGAAGTTTTGGATTACCATCAACCAGCCTTATACAATTGCTTGGTTGGGATATGGACTAGGGCAGATCCCCCCAAATGTCAAAAAGCCTGGGGATGCACCATATAAAGTTGCCCACAATCTTCTGATAGCACATGCCAGGGCCTACCACACTTACAACGAGAAATACCGCAAGTCCCAGGGTGGTGTGGTTTCTATTGCTCTCAATGCTGATTGGGCGGAACCCAAAGATGTCAACGTTATTCGTGAAGTAGTTGCAGCCGATCGTGCTTTACAGTTCCAACTAGGTTGGTTTGCACACCCCATTTTTAAAAACGGTGACTATCCTGAAGCTATGAAGTGGCATGTTGGCAACAAAAGTGAACTTCAAGGTCTTTCAGAGTCCAGACTTCCGTCCTTCACAGAGCAAGAGAAGGCCTACATCAGGGGTACCGCAGATAATTTCTGCATTAACACTTACACCACTAAGGTTGTGGGTCACGCAACTACTAGGCTTACTCCCTATTCTTACGAATCTGACCGGGACCTCTCAGAGACTGAGCTGAGGGATGAGCCTACAACCGCAATTGGCAACCAGAGAGCAGTATCCTGGGGAATACGGAGGCTCCTCAACTGGATCAAGGAGGAGTATGGTAATCCGGAAATCTATGTTACTGAAAATGGAGTAGCAACTGACTCCAAGACCACGCTGGATGACAGTGCCCGAGTATTCTACTACAAAACATACATTGACGAGGTTCTCAAAGGTACGTTTGAAGTGTAGTTTAAGTTCCTTTACAAATAGAGAGTCCTTTTTTTGTGATATTACGAATTACACTTCGGCCTCAATCGTTTTTAGCCCCAATGTGAGCCATGTGTCCAATTACAATTTTATTTTCTACTTCAAAGCTTAAGCTGTTTCACAATTAGAATTGAAGTTAACATCCAGTGGGATTTTTTTTATGTTGCAGCATATGACTTGGACGGTGTGAATGTGAATGGATACACTGCAGCATCGCTCATGGACTCTTTTGAATGGCTCAGTGGGTATAACGTGGGATTTGGTCTCCACCATGTGGATTTTACAAACCCAAACTATCCCAGAACTCCGAAATACTCTGCCCACCTCTATTACCAAGTCATGAAGGACAATGGTTACCCCAGAACTGAGGATGAGACCCCACTTTATGGACACTTCACCAAAAACTTCCTCTGGAGTACAGCAACCGCCTCATACCAGGTAACTGTTCCCTTTCTCTGTGTGGACCAGCTCCTTCCACTCTGTATACACTTTATTATGATTTAGTGAAAAAAATACAAAACACATATTATGATGCTATCATTATTAAAAGGTTTTGCATCTGTGTCTATTCTTTATCTGATCCATGTCCTATGTTATAAGGGGTTATTCATAAAAATGCAATAATATATTTAATGATGAAGACAGACGAGTCATTCTTCTTCTTCTAATTAGCTTACTCTTCCCTATAAACTTGTGCTACATTTTGGTTTCCAGATTGAGGGAGGCTGGAGAGCTGATGGAAAGGGTCTTAGTATCTGGGACAAGTTTGCCCACACTCCCCTTAGAGTGTCCAATGACGATAACGGGGATACTGCTTGTAACAGTTATAATAAGATTGAAGAAGATGTGGCAATGCTGAAGCAGCTTAAGGTCACCCACTATCGCTTCTCTATTTCCTGGCCCAGAGTGCTGCCTGATGGCACCACGAAACACATCAATGAGCTTGGCCTTGACTACTACCACAGGCTGCTGGATGCTCTGCTTGCAGCCAACATTCAACCTCACGTAAGTAGGGTTTAACATAATCCTTCCAAAACATTGCAATGCAACTCTTGCATAAATGCTTTCCCCAATTATATTACTTAGTTAACCAAACTTCCAATTTGGTTTGTTAAGATTTGTTAAGATTAGTAAGCAAACTTTTAAAAATATAATAAACTAAATTTAACCGAAAATATAAACTTTCTTGACAGATTCTGATAGACTTTAAATAAAGAAAAGTCACCCTTTCTCAATGCCCTCAGTTTTCTTAACCTCTATATTGTAATTACTTGGAATGTTCCATCAACATGGTTTGTATTTATTAGAGCTGTTATTAAAGACTATATCTCCTACTGTTTTCTGGTCAAAAAGAAAATTGCATCTATTGCTGATCTAACATGTTTTGGTGTTTAACTGTTTAAAATACTTAATGACATAACAGCAAAGGTTGCCTCTACAGGTAACCCTCTATCACTGGGATCTTCCTCAAGCTCTACAGGACTCTGGAGGTTGGGAGAATGATGCCATAGTCAGTCATTTCAAGGAGTATGCCAATGTTATTTTTAACCGCCTGGGACACAAAGTGAAACTTTGGATCACCGTAAATGAACCCTACAATGTAGCCAATGTGGGCCATGGTTACGGTGCTGCCGCTCCAGGTATATTCAAACTTTAATATTTAAAATACTTCAGGATACACTGATTTAGCACTGCAAATGTAACATTTTTATCTAACTGTACAATAGATCAACTAATCTGTACCCTTTGTGCCAAACAATTGTCTAATTGTGTACCCATTGCTGTGTATTTGGATGTGCACTTTGAATATTTGTATCTTGGAGAAAAACCTTCATTCATCTTATTGAACATATCTGCATCTTTGTTGATACTCCTCATCTAACCCTTTGACAAACATACAACTAATTTGGCTAACTATTCCATTGACACTACCACCACAGTGATACGCATTATGCCCTTTTTCTGATTGTGTTACCTTCTTTTCTTATAGACAATCCTTATTGTCTGTATGTTTGAAATATCCTTACGTATTGTTTGTCCAATATATAATTGGACAAGGCATCAGTTTTAGGCCTGGTACACTACCCTACATTGTGGGCCATAACCTGATCAAAGCCCATGCTGAAGCCTGGCACCTGTACAATGACGTATACCGCGCAAAGCAAGGCGGCGTCATCTCCATTACCATCAACTCTGACTGGTCAGAGCCACGCAACCCTTATAAACAGGAGGACGTGGATGCTGCAAGGCGCGTGGTACAGGTATGACAAAAATATATTTTGTTTTATTTGCGTGTTTTAGCTGAAGGTGCAGTCTCCTTGTTAAAGTACTGATGTCAAAATGCCTTAAAAAATATATTTTCATTATTTCGCCTCTTTCCGTCAGTTTTACATTGGCTGGTTTGCCCATCCAATATTCAATGGAGACTACAGTGACACAATGAAGACGATCATTAGGGACAGAAGCCTAGCTGCTGGCCTAACCAAATCTCGGTAATACAATGAAAAAATAAATGTATGTTTTACTTCTAAGCAAATTTAGGACAGTCAATTTCCACTGTATGAATTGACCAACTGTATATTTTTCTATTACCAATCAACAGTTTATTTTTAGTTATCTGAAAATAAGTCAAAATAAAATTAAGTATTCTTATATACAGTTGTATATTTTCTAATGACTGTTTCAGGCTTCCTGAGTTTACCCCTGCAGAAATTCAGAGGATCAAAGGCACACATGATTACTTTGGATTCAATCACTACACCACTGTCCTGGCCTTCCCTGTAAACTATGGGAACCTTCAACATTATGATGCTGACAGGTAAGCATAAATTAGTCAGTCACTTAGGCAGGGTTGGACTTGGGATGGCTCCTCACAAAATAATGATACAACCGTAAATCTTATATGCCACCGGTTATTGTTAAAGTAAATAGATTTAGGATATTAAATATTGCAATCAAAAATATATAATACCAGCAAGCAATATTTCTTTGTTACTAACGTGTTTATCCTGAATACCAGGGGGGCAGGAACAACAGCTGACCGCACCTATCTGGATTCTGGTTCATCATGGTTAAAGGTTTCTCCCTTTGGATTCCGGAGGATCTTAAAATTTATCAAAGAAGAGTATGGAAATCCATCTATTATTATCACAGAGAATGGCATCTCAGAGCGCGGGCCTGTGGATCTAAATGACATACACAGAACCCACTACTTTGAAAACTACATCAACCAGGCTCTTAAAGGTAACATTCCATAGTGCCACTTCAATATGGGCAAAATGTTACATTCAACTATGGCTATAATATGGCTATTGCAGACATTTGCTGGAAGCAAGATGACATCAATTGCTAAAGTGCAGTTTTACTTTTTCATATTAATTCATTTAAATATGGAATGTGAGAGAAAATAATCTTTATAATATTAATAAAATAGTACAGACAAAAAAGTGATTAGGCGGAAGCCTTTCTATACAAACACTGCTAAATATGTTTTCAATTATCAAATAGAGAGCTAATTTGGTCTTTTGATACATATAATCTTATCAATACTTATTCACGTCTTATCCACTGAAGACAACCCCAGTGACAAACATTGTACCCTTTTTGCTGGTTAGGATACCATTATTTTTTAGAATGTGGACTATTTAATAACAGCAGCCTTTTTTTTCTTGTTTTACTTTTTTCTTACAGCTTACATGTTGGATGGGGTGGACATTCAAGGATACACTGCCTGGTCACTTATGGACAATTTAGAGTGGGCCACAGGGTTTTCAGAGCGATTTGGTCTTTTCTATGTCAATCATTCCGACCCCACCCTTCCCCGTGTTGCCAAGAATTCTGTTGCAAGCTATGGCACTATCATCACCTGTAACGGTTTCCCTGACCCCAGCCAAGGACCTCATCCCTGTCTGAACCCTGTCCCTGAAGGTAGATTAAACTGAAATACCTATATTCATATTAGTTTATACCAAAATGGCAATGGCCTGCAACCGCCAGCCTTTATTTGTGAAGATAAAACACTAAATAAATGTCAATGGTTGTAACTTAATTGATCAATCTACTGCTTCTACCCTTCATCACAGCTACAAGTGCACCTACCTTGTCTCCTACCCCGTCCACTCCAGTGGTAAACGTAGTGGGTTTCCTGGGCATGGACCTGTCTCCCAGCAGTGCTGAGTCTGGCCTATATGCCACGTTTGCACTCCTCATTGTAGCCGCAGTAGGAGCCATCACGTCCTCTTATTGTTTTTTAAAGAAGAAAAAAAGATCAGACAATGTGGAATTTATTAATATGGAGAGAAAACTGTAAAATCTGAAATAATACAATCTTTAATATGAAAAAAAATATTTATTGTATTTGCTTTGATAGATATATAAAATTGCAGCCAAAAGAACTTTGAATTATAGTAGCATTTTAAAACAGCTTATTTTTATTTTTATCAGTCCATAGCTTTTTGTTCAGGAACTAACCAATGATATCACCTAATTGTATGGAATAAAAACACAATGGTACCAATGAGTTATAGTTTTTTTCCTGGTATGGTGGAGAGGTTGTCCAGACTTCTAGAAAAATGACTTGAAACTAAAATATATGTACTGTATGGGTATTGGAAAGAATGCCTTCAATTATGTTTGTTTTT
Source organism: Galaxias brevipinnis (assembly GCA_036023535.2). Lineage (NCBI taxonomy): Eukaryota > Metazoa > Chordata > Actinopteri > Galaxiiformes > Galaxiidae > Galaxias > Galaxias brevipinnis. The sequence continues at coordinate 12,111 of JAVQIZ010003181.1, forward strand.
GGAGAATAGAATGAGTTAGTCTCATCATGCTTTAAATTTTTTTGATTTTTTTAAATGGTACTTCTAAAAGAATGACACAGCCTTTCATAGAGAACAAAAACAAATATGACTAAAATATATACCTAATTAATGTGCAGAAACGTTGTCCTTGGACCAAGCAGTGGTCCTAACGTGCTTAAAGTCCTACACCAAAATAGACCAGGAGAAATGATCATCACATAGATGTTTGTGAGGTGGCTAGAATGTTATTTAATTGCCAGCAGCTCTTCAGAAAGCACTCTAAGCACCCTTTTAATTTTGTGTGACCCATCTTGATGGATAGAACACCCGTGTCAGAATGCCTTTAGTTGACAACAGCACAGTACAACAGTCTTAACTTTAGAGCTAGAGACAATACAGTAGTCATGGTCTTCACATGTTCTGCAGCAGGACCAACTTCCAGACCTCTCCACCTTAACTCTAAGAATTGGCACATCTACGTCTCCTCTACTCCTTAAATCCTTGACGGTGTGCCAACTCTCAGCTTCATAAACGACTACGTTTTCAGACCACAAGGGTAAGTAAGACTACCTACTTACAGGGACTAGCCTATAGAGGTGGTCTAGCCCCTGTAAACCTAGTAGATCGAAGTATTATTTGGCACTAAAGACTTTTAGGAAACACCCTCCGATCTGCATCGGCTGGTAGAGTTCAAAAGGGTCTCTAGTTTTTACTGACTTCATCAGTTTCACGGTCCCTTCTCTTGCCTCGTACTCTTACCATCCTCTTTGCCCCTGCATCACCTCAGGATTTTGATTTCAGAATGAGCTTTTTCATGAAACTACTTCCTACAGTAACAACCACACACAATTAAAGAAACTTCTGACAGACATTTTCTATTTAATGAAAAAGGTTTATTTAAGAAACTGACCACAAAAATACTATAGAATACAAAAAGTATAAAAGCAAGTTTTTTTAAAATAACTTGAGATGACATCTAGAGTTCAAACTCTTGGCACTGTTGACAATGCAAGTGATGGCATAATTGTTTGAGGCATTGCAGTGTTTGGTCTACATACTCCCCCCCAAAAAATAGAAGGGCACGGAAAAAAGGCAATTACACCGCAACTTTGCATACACGTTCAGAAATAAATCAATTTTATATAAACACTGTCACCTAAAATGGTCATTTAGTATTTACCATATTTAGTTGGCAGCATGACAATTAAATTGCTGTTTGTAAACCAAGATTCTAAACCTAAAGTCCCTTGAACACAAATATAACAGCAATGGCACTATGTTGACATTGACTCTTACAGGATCTTTCAGTACGAACAAGTAATAATAAAAAAAAAACTCACTATTATTGTATATCACACACGTTTAACAGAATGTTTGTCAAGTTCACAATTTACGTTTTCAAGCCTTACCCAGGTTTTTTATTACTTTGGACAAAGGACCCCTTAGAAACTTCCAGATTTAAGGAACCTTATGTTGCTGTTTTCACAATCAAAGAGACCACTGTGTGCACACTGCATACATTCAGTCGTACGTTGAAGATTCGGTCCAGTATTGCTGACATTTGTATTGAGCAAGGAGTTTTGGCACAAATCATAGCGCAACGTAACACAAGATAATTTGTAAACAACCTTAAAACATAACACTTGTAAACAATGAAATGACTAAATTTTGAAAATGGTGACTCTACTTAAAACAGTTTTATTAGAAAGCAAGGTAGCCCTATTGGTATTTGAGCTACCATTTGTGCCAAGTGAACCCCTCAATAACAAAGCAAAACACGCAGCTTCTCTGAGTGGATTGAGAGCATGCTAGCAAAGCTATATTTTAAGACTGGGCTCAAAAACCCTGAACACATCCCTTAAAGCTTAAATCCTGAGCATATCCTTTCCAAATATAATACACACACACACACACACACACACACACACACCTAAATCGGTTTAGTCAGTCCCAAAATAAGACTTAAGTACCTCACACAATGTGCATCTCTTCTTCCGTTGTCTACCTTTTCACAGCTACATTTGTTGCTCAAAAATTAAAAAACGTAGAAACACAATTTGCAACAAACAAAGACTGAAACATTTCTTTTTTGGAATGGTCCCTTTTGGAATGTCTAACAAGAAATACTCCAGTTTATTAAGACCACTATGAGATTCCCCTACCCTAAACTCAAGCAGAGGAGAAAAAAAAATTAAACAGAACGGCCAGAACTAACCATTACCAAGTAAAAAAATAACTCAAAACAGCTGTCATGAGGAAGGACAGGCAAGTGGTCTTTCTCTGAAAAGTTTGTGGACACTTCAGATCTTCTTAAATATTACTGGACAAGCTTAGCTAGACAGTTCCTTGAGTTTGTTGTCTTTAATGGTCCATGGCAATAATACTGGAAATTACTTATTGATCCCCTCATGGGGTGAATCCAAAAGCATACAACCTCATTGAAAACGAAGTACTTCTGATTAAATGCTTCAGCTCAATATCCCTGATGTGTGTTTAATCCAAGAGTCAATTTGCAGACATAGGATTATCATGGTCCGATACCTAAAGAAAAACAAGTCAAAGATGTAATAGCAGAAAAAGCAAATTAACATGCAAAGGAAATTATGCTACTCTGCATTGCATTATTTTTCTGAAAAGGACCTTGTCCCTTACAAACACGCTCACCCTTTTCACTTGTGCTGGCTGCTCTGCTTCTCCTGGGCAAAGTTCAGGCGGTTTTGCTCTACGGCAGTCCCATTGGACTCCGGGCTGCTGCTGCGGCATGGGCTGCCCTCGTCATTCTGATAGGCCAGGTCCAGGTGCTGCTGGGCCAGCTTCAGGTGTCTCCTCAGCCTCTCCAGGTCCCTCAACGAGGCCTCGTCCCCAAAAGACTCGCGACCAGAGTCACCTAGGTTGTCCTTGTATCCAGTCTTCCCAGATGGGTCCTTCTTCAGAGCAGTATTGTACCCTGGCGGGGCAGACGGCTGGCGACAGACGGAGGGCCTGGGACTGGCCGTGGTCGAGTGGCGGGGTGTGGGCGGTTGAGGGCGAGCACCGCAGAAGCAGTCCCGGATCCCGCTGATGCCGAGGTGCAGGATCTCAAGCACAGTGAACAGCAGACACAGGGCACTGACGGCATACATGATGAGCAAGAAAATCGTTTTCTCAGTGGGACGAGAGACAAAACAGTCCACAGTGTGAGGACAAGGGGACCGTGTGCAGACATATGATGGCGCCACCTCCAAGCCGTATAAGACGTATTGGCCAAACAGGAAGGACACCTCGAACGAGGCACGAGAGAGAAGCTGGAAGATGTACACCTTCATGAGGCCGTCGCGCTTGATGCGCCTGCGACCGTCATGCTTCTTGCTGGTCTTCTCCGGCACAGCCTCTTTCTTCTCCTTCTCCACCTCTATCTCCTCCAAGATCATGGGGTCCTCTTCGCCGTTGTCCTCTGCCTCCTCGTAGTCCCGGTTGGCGCCTCGGCTCACAACGGGCATCCTCTTCTTGCTTTGGGGGCGGTACTCATGGTCATCCATACGGGCAATCTTATGCATGGCAAAGCCTAGGTACATGATGGTGGGGGTGGTAATCATGATCACCTGGAAGACCCAGAAGCGGATGTGCGAGAGTGGAGCAAAAGCATCGTAGCACACGTTCTCACAACCGGGTTGCTGCGTGTTGCACACAAATTTACTCTGTTCATCGTAATAGATGGATTCGCCCCCAACCGCGGTCAGCACAATGCGGAAGACAATGAGCAGCGTCAGCCAGATCTTCCCCACAAAGGTTGAGTGGTTGGAGATCTCGTCCAGGAGACGCGTTAAGAAGCTCCAGCTCATAGTGCAGACCTCTTAGACCTAAATGGAAGGATTCAGGATAGGAAAGAGAAAAGGATAAGTGAGAACCACCAACCAGAAAGTCTAAACAAGAAAACAGTTATTCCAAATTTAAATCTAAGTGAGTGAGCTCATGATCCAAAAAAGTAAAGAGTTCTGCAAGCAAAGTATTCCCTTTAGACATGTAGTAGGCATTTTGTCCATTAGGTCTCATTTCACAATAATTCTAGTCCAATGCACTCACATCTAAGCAGCTTAACTAACAAAGAACTTTTAGCAGTTTTTTAACCTGTAAAAAAGCTGAAGCATGCAGCTCCATTTCCGACAAATTAGACATGGCTTATTCTTATTTGTGAGAAGACACTCCAACTAGAGGACTTTAAAATCTAAGGTTCTGCAGAGAGTTAGGGTACACACAGAATCAGTGTATTTAATTTTATGGCTTTTCCCAAAGACAGGGAAGGATATAAGTGCACCCAAAAATATTTGTCCATGTGCTAGTTGCAGAGATATTGTAGGTGATAATAAAATAAACCTCACTCCACTGCATTTTATTTCCTAGACTTCGAAAGCACCCATTATTATGTTTACAGCATTTTGGGACATTTAAGTATACAGTAACCTAATTCTATTGCTCTTTTAAAATCACTTTTGTATCGCTTATTATTTGCAACTTCATCCTGATCTCATACATTCATAAACAAGTTTAAATATTTTAAGAGATTATACATTTACGAGAAAGCGTTGTGGAATTAGTCCAGTTGGTGCTTCTGTATCCATTCTCATTTTAGATGTAGAAAACAGGGCTTTTAAAAGGACTTGAAAAATAAAAAAAGGTACAATCTAGTTAGGGATGCACAGATATATCAGACTGCAATTGGTATTGGCCAATAGTATAACATCAAAAAAATACAGTAATAGGAGTACAATTTGTATCCATCTGGCCGATGACCAATTGTGATTATTCAAGCCAAAATCGATAACAGTGCATCCCTACTAAAAACTACCATGTACAACATCAGGCATTTAAATGGCAAGGTATGAACAATACTATATGGTACAATGGATTAATTTACAAGTCAAAAAGATAAGCCAAACATTTGGTAATGTTATTCAGACTTAAATTTAAACATTTTATTATGGTAAAATAGCACAAAATCCAAAACAGGTGGACAAATCTACACAGTCCTACTTTAGCAACCATAAAGGTCTGTTTAAACAAGATATTACACATTTTGCTACTGTTGGTACTTAAAACAAAAAAATGTTGGAAAAAGGTACAGTACTTGTCTGGCAAATACTTTAAACAAAACAGGAATATGATTGATGGATGCTTATCAAACTGGATGCTTATCAAACCGGCTACCCCTAACCTTCTTTTGCAAGTACAATTTGACTAGTGAAAGGAGCGTCTTAACTTCGAATTTACCATTTTATGAAAAACATTAAACATGCATAATGTACACAATTTGCCATAAACCCTTTTTTTATCACACACACACTTTAAGATGCAATGGCCTACTTTTATCTTGAGTAGGCTACTTCAAGTAAAATTCTGGCTCCTGGACTGGCGCAATACGGAGCATAAAATAAGGTGATACTGTGTCAAACTTAACAGAACAGGGGGCAGCTTTGTAGAATCACATCTGGGAGGGTAGTTATTTGCTCAAATCCTAACCCCAGGCTGGGAGCCCTCGAGACTGGCCCCAGTCATTACAGGGTTTACAAGGAAAATTGAAAGAAACCAATATATGGACAATTACATTCAGTGTTGGAATAAGTAGACTAAAATACTACTGCAAAGAAAGCCAGTCCATATTAACCAATGTGGCCTATGTACTTTAAGTGACACGTGTAAGCTTACCAAAATATGCAACTCAAGTTTGCAACTAAACTCCACTCTATATTTGCAAGACACAAATCAATTATCTAATTAATAAACGGTCTCGCTTTACAAATAAAAACAGGGGAAACGAGTCAATGTAGGTATGCCAGCCTTCAATACCCTTCTCTTTGTCTGGGATATGGCGGGGTCAATGCTGGTGCATTATCCAGAACCCGTTTTCAATATTCCCACCACAACAGCTCTTTGAAACTTCATTGCGCAGGTCTTACTTTCTGGTTAAGCAAAAACCCAGTCGGTATTGTGAACCATCATTGGCTTCCAAATGATCAAGTTAAATCATGTCAGAATGCCCCAAATTTGCTACATTGATCCACAGCGTCGCACTCTTCTCGAACGTGTGTAGACCCATCGCTTAAAAGCAGCATCTAACCGCAGTACAAGCGCCATACGGACCGACCAACGTTTTGGGGCTAGCATGGCATGCATGCAAAGTGGTTCGTGCAAACTTTTATTTTTATGTTTGCAATTAGTTTGATATGACATTCAAAACGTATAACTTAGATAGCGTTCAACATTACATCATGGGCGGGTAACATTGCGAAATCTAGCAAGTAAGCGCTAGCTAACGATCACGGACAAGCCCTGAAGCTGTAAGCTTTTCTGATTGCCCAACGACAAAGCAATTAATCAGAATGTCCCATTTACAGTTCACAATACATACGTTTGTGTTACCTGTTGGCAAAAATGTTAGCTAGTTAGCTTAGACGTTGGTCATGAGCACATGCTTTGTTTGCCATTAGTTACTTACGCTATTCTTACCTTAAGGCTTAAGCACAATTTCTCTCTTCGGTCCTTGGCAGACCGTTCCTGAAAGTCTCTAAATACCCTAGGCTTTTTCGTCTTACTTTTTTCCCTTTCAGCAAGTGTTTTATGAACCCATTCAGGTCCAGAGAGCAGCGCACGTCTGTCACATATTTTTGGGGTACCGAGATATGTGGAGACAAAGAAATAACATGATATCTCCAACCCCCTTTCGCCTCCCATTTTCTCAAACCCACCCCCCATCGATAGGCAGGGAAACATTCCGCAATTAGGTTTTTTTTGGTATAAGTGATAACACCTGTTTAATTTAATAGTAAATTATGCTCTTTATTTAAGATTAGGCTATTCGCTATATACTAAAACACTGCCCTATTTACACAGACTACTTTAATAAGTTCATTCTGCATTCTCAAGAATATTTTAATGCAAACTCACTAAAATCATTTCAGAAAGACTAGGCTACATTCTGTTCATCAGACTTGTCTTTAGGCATGAGACGTTTTTCGTTTAACACCCACCATTTAAAGCCGCTAGTATAGGCAACTTTTTTATATTAACGGATTATCAATACATTTCTTCTGATAGCACATACATGGCAGAATGAAGAAATCGTGGAATAATCCTCATGAAGTCTCAACATTTAACACTAATGGGGTTTCACATTAATTACATTTTCTACAGCACAACCAATATATTATTCCATACCCTCAATCTATTATTCTGCACTTTAAATGTAGGCTTCTATTCCATCGACTCACCAGTAGTTGAGTTGATCGTTTCCTCTTGAACCATATAATATAACACTATGATTTGAACGTTCACATGATTATTGAACCGAACATTCAAATTATTAGACTAATGGATTACAATCATAGGTGGAATGTATTCTACATACATTTTTTGTAAGTGTATCATACTCTTGGTGCACTTGTCTTCTTTTTTGGTCTTAATTTGGATGCCAAAATTACTGAATGTATATTATTGCAGTAGGCTACTCACTGAATTGGGAGTCATGAATAACCAAAGCTAAGAGAAAACGATGCCAACCAAGCGGATTGAATAATTTCACAAAGTGCCCACTAAAGTAGTTTGAGGAAAATCTGGATGGCTATATTATTTCAGCTTTTTGATATCCGGGCACGATTTAAAGCTTGCAGAATTGTCAAACAGTAGGAGGTCAGAGGAGGAATGCAGTCCCCTTCCCCCATTCTTGGGGATCTCCATTGTGAGCTACAAGCGTGCTTTTATTCATAGCCTCTAATACGGGTCGCCCTCGTTAAATGCACTGCCAGCATCACTGCACCAGAGATTCTGGAGACAGCAAACTGCAGAAAAATTATTCTTCAATTGTCCAATGTGAATATAAGAATAGCTATTTTTATTTTTGTACTGATACTGGCATAGAAAACTGGACTCATTATGGTTTTAGATTTTTAAGGATTGTTTTGCCATAAAATGGAGTCTACCTTTAAGACTTATTAATTTAAGACTAAATATAAGCACTCTTGCCATGCATTACCCTGTAAATGTAATTTCAATAGGCCTGTCATGAATTGATTTTTTCCACCAGAGTGCCTTACCTGTTTTGCATGTAGCGTTTCACGATGAAGCTGTATGAGTAATTGATTTTGGTCTTGAAGTTGATTCACTGCGCTGAAGAACCTAACCCAAGTTGCAATACCTCCCCTCGTGATGTTTATCTTTATCTTAACATTAAGCTTAACAAACAGTATTTTCTTTTAAGGAGGAACGCTATAACTAGTTGCACGTTTTTCTACGGGTCACATTTCCCCTCAAGGGCGCTACAGACGTCGAGTTTTACTTTTACCGGGAGAGGGGGACGGGGGTTCCAAGTAACATTATGGAATATGTAAACATTCTGATTTGATTAAAAGCATTGAACGCAATTGATGTAAATGATCATGTACCGGGTCGGCCCATGTATTTAAATCAATCATATTTTGGCCCCCGCCCCCGTAGCCTACTCAGCGCCTTTGGCAAGTCAACTATGTTGTCTGTTCAATAAGTTAAAGGCTTAAAGGAGGCTCCATCAAAAAAGTACCCTACACCATCTCTAATTCTGTTGACAATACGATCGCAGTATTCCTGTGTTTTAATCATGCAACGTTCTGAATTATTGCAGTTGCTGGCTGTAGAATTTAATCAGGTACTAACTATAAAAGGTTTTTTGTCACCTCTAACCGAAACATTTCTCTCCATTGTACCTACATCATTCCATTGTGTTACTAAGTCATATTCCCGAACTTGTATTCTTGAGGTGATCTTCTTAAACACACCCAGAAATATGGCCATGACCCTCTGAATTGCAGGGGTTACTAAATTAACACACCAGTGTTCTAACAAGCATGAAGTGAGCAAGTCTGCAGTTACATTTTCCCCCTTTGGCAGACCTGTTTACTCAGCACACCTGTTTGTCTAACTGAAATTTATTCCTCTACCGTCTGGTTTTTGGTTAGGACCTTTTTGCTTTCTTTATTGCCTTCTTTTTTCAACACCTGAATATCGTTTCCCGTTGATGCCAAACATAAGCAGAAACACATCATGCAGTATATTGTTAAAAACATATCTTTACACAATTCATTTTAAATGTCTAGGTAGGTACTGGTACAAATTGTTTGTTGCACCTGCAGGGATTTCGGCAATTACAACTCAGCTACTTCAGTAATTAAATCAGGAAGTTAGTTTTACACACACTATAACTTTTTTTATTTAAAATGATTAGGTGCCAACAACTTTAATGTGTTCCACATGTCAGAACATCATTGTGCCTGTGTTGTAACTCAGAGCACAAACATCCTGGTCTTTGAAGACTGTAGGCCTATATTTCAAAGTACTTTGAAAGGTACTTTTTTGTCAACCATCATCATATTAAGAGTAATTCTAGCAAAATTATATTTTTGATTTGCATGTTTTTAAAACTTTTTGAATAATGTGGAGCATTAGCCACTCCTAAAATGTGCTTCCTTTAGCTGATAATTGTGACTACTGCTTACGATGGCTGGACAGGGCTAATTCTTAGCCTGTATGTTTTCTTGTACTTACTGAAAGAGTAATAGGAGCCATCTTGGTCTGGTCTGATTGGCTGAAGTGAAGACATGTTTTTTTCAAGTTTGCGAAAGGAGTGAATCTTTGGGCGGTGTTTGGCAATAGCACAAATACCTATTCAGATTCTTTCCTTAGCTCTTAAAATCCAACGGCATTTATACATTGCCATACAAATAAAGGTTTCTTATTTTAAGTCACCAGGAGAGGAAAGGGTTATGATCATATGGAAATACTCATATTCTTTCTGGAAGGCCATGTACATCTTAACTTAGACATTTTAACTGGGTGGTTTTGCAGCTTCCAGTAGATTTTGTTTTTGGGTTTGCATGTGTGCTTCACACTTCTGTCTTAAGATGAGCAAATAAAGCTAAAAAGAATATAGGTAATTCCGGCACAAAAGATCTGAGTAGTTGAAAGGGTTTACAGCTTTGCTATCCGGAACTGCGCCATGTAAATGGCATTCCAGCCAAGCACCACTATTCAGAGTCTGTAGGCCAGAGAGTTGGGAGTGACGCTTTAGAAGAGGGTTAAAGAGAGGGTGGGGAGATGGACTTAAATTGCAGTATTACCTTTTTTTAGGAGGGGGGTTCGGGTGGTTTGGGGGAGGTGAAGGTAGACGTCTGTAGTCCCTAAATGCCATATGTTCTAGTGCAGCTGCAGTGATGACACCCCCTCTTCAATCAACATCTCTCTGTACTGACTAACCCTCTCCCTTTCACACACTAATATACCTAGCCAACCCCTGTATGTTGGTGTTACATAAAGAACCCCAGAACCCATAGAGGGAGGAGGGGTGCTAGATTACCATGACAACAGACAGCTCTACCCCTGGAACAGATGGTATAGAAGAGGTGGTTAGGGTGATCGGGGGTAGGTTGTGGCGGTTCCCTGACAAACAAATGCTTCTATGTGTCGTGTAAGTATGCTGTGGTTTCAAAGAGTGTGTCAATTGTAAACTAAGTAAAACATTACAAATTCCCTAAACAACTTTTAGCCTGAGAATTCTCATTTTGCAAAACATTAAATACTATTGAAACATATCTTAAATAAAAAATACACAAAAATGTATGTGTATTAATCTGACATCATGTGCCTTGATTAAACACAGACAGATAAAGCAGACACTTCAGAAATCTTGTGACCATTAAGTACTCTCCACGCTTGGAACACATCTGTTACAAGCTGTCGACCATCCCCATTTCATACAGACTAGCTCAAAGCCCTCTAAAACCCCAACATTTTTATTTGTACTGTATATATGGGCACCAGATCAGGCAACACCAGACAGTGTCTTGCACTGGTTACAGATTACTCAATGCAATTAAGACCCCAGGCGTTTACATTTAAGTGTGAAGCTATGATAAACAATTATTTGTAGATTGTCTTTCAGATTAAAATTAAAATAATATTTGTACAGAACTGACCTAGCTCATGACAGCAGGAACTGAATGTACAGTACATGTTACACTAGATTTAAACAAGCATACGCATTATACTATTGTCCCTTGATTTCCCCCCCCCACTCTACAATGCTGGTAGGTTTTAAGTAGGTACCCTTAAAATAATAAAAATGCAATTTCCTCCCTGAAGGGGAAGGATACAATACATTCACAAACACCCTCAAAACAGCACCCTTCTGTCTTCTGTCAACACTTTCAACATGTGACTAAATTCCACAGCTGCCTCTTGATCCCAATGTTGTGCAACTCACACAACTATACTTCCTCCAGCTTAGGTCATATCAGCAGTAACTATATTTAAAAAGGTTAAGAGTAAGTCAGTGCCTGTCTATAGAAAATCACAAGACAGTAAATGCTCGGATAAGCCTAAAATTAGCTTGGTATCCAGTCAAATGCGAGAAAGGCAAATAGCCTCTAAGGCTATAATAATTTCTACATTGTAAGAATGTACAGGAGACATGATTCCTTCTCACTGCTCCTTCATTAACATCTGTTTTTCACATCAGTCTGCCTAAAGACGGGTCAACCGTGCTAGCATGTCATCAACTTTCACGCCGCCATAGTACACTTCACCCTGGTTTTTAAAGTAAACATTTTTTACTGAGGGTTGGTGGTCAGTGAAACAAAAAAGAAAGAGTTTCAAAAGACAAGTGATGACATTTTTTTGTTACATAGATGTGTTTGTTTGGTGGGAGGATTATTTTGTAGTCAGTCTGTATGCCTTTTTCCATCTGGGAAGAATTTCATCCCTATGCAGAGAAGTCACTAACATACTCCACGTGGCAGGTTTTTGGTGACCTCCAGAAGCTTCTTATCCCAGTCCCACCGTACAATATGCCAGGTAAAATATTTATCAAGGGATAAAAAAGGCAATGCTTCCTACTATAGGTTCCAAAATGCAGTATAACCCCAATTCAAGATATAAAAAATCATACCAAATTGAGAAAGGTGTAAATTAAGCAACCTGCGTTTGTCTAAATAAAAAATAATTATATATATATATATATATATATATATAAAGGGTTAAAGTCAGGATTTTAATCAAGGGTCGGGCCTTATCAGACAATAGTGACCGCAAGGAGGACCATTCTTTACAGTAGCGTTCGAGTGAGCTGGTAGACGGCTGTTAACTGGTCCCATTTATCAAGTGAGGCAGATATAGTTTTATGTAACAGACACCATATTACTTTAATATTTCCTACAGAATATAGATTTAGCATGTGTCTTTTGACAATGGAATCATAGATTTACTGCAAAAATTACATTTCATTCAATGCATTTCTGCAGGAAAGCCATTCTGTGTTGGCGGATTTGCCACTTTCCTGGTTATCTCAACTGAATTAGAGCAAAGTACTATTTATTCATCGCAGACATGTAATTAAAGAGGATAAGAGCAGATCATATCAAAGCTGAGGAAGCTAACCGAGAACCATTGACAAATGTATTTACAATTTAAAAAAACATTTGACCTAAAACTAAAGTCAGGACCAAGCGTACGTCCTTGGTAAAGACCTATATATAGATAACTGCAAACATGGGGCTTATTTGAATTAGTTTATTTGTGCAAATGACATGATAATGATATTTTCCTCTATCTGATTTACAAGTAGGTTATACATATAGCGAAACCTCAAGGGTAAGAGGGGTCAAAGGACTGTAATAATCAACAAGCGCAAATAAGAAAACAGTGTTAGGAAGGCAGCATGACCAACACACACACACACAAACTAACACACTTACACAAAACAAGCACTTATAGCAGTCACTGTGGTTAGTTTTCTACTACCATAAGATTACTGATCTGTCATTACCTGCATCAGAGACAAATTTATTTCATTAATGGTTGGTGATGAAAGTAAGACAATATCTGCACAATCAAACCGGCTCTGATGTTCCACTGCCCATTACACGAGCAGCATCTACATTGCAAAAAATATATAAACCTGAAATATGGAAACCCTTTAACAGTAAATTAACAGGAAAAATAACAATTATACAGTGTATGTACAAAGAAAGTACATCATAGTCATAGTTGGTTCCTCAATTGTCTTGAACCATGGTTGCCATTGTACTCTGGCGGAACACTTACCCCAGTAATATTCAATAAGCCTTTTTTGAGCTAAATAAACAAAGCGGGTAAAGCAACTGTTAGAAAGAGAGAAAGGACAACGACAACTCTACAAAAGTGGCCTAGAGAGTCAGAGGTCACAGCATAGGGTCATAGTCATAGCAACAGGAGGCTTCATAGTATGACCTGAACATGGCAGCACTCAAAGCTCAACAACAAGCAAGCTTTAATTCCACCACTCTTCAAGTGCTTAGTCTTGTGTACACACAATTGCACTCTTTTGGGAGAACATGACAAAAACACGATCTTTAACAGTGAGTTCTTTCAGCATTCAGACTCAACAAACAAGGTGAAGAATGATTCTTGGAATGATGTCAATACTCGAAGAGCCAGGCAAAGTAGAAGCAGCCTAGCTTACACAACATTTACTTCACAACAAATCATGTTAAATGTAACAATTCAGTTGTGATAGGACATAAAATGACAAAACATAAGCTAAGAGTGATAGGACATCTAACCTAAAGAGATAGATGGCAATGGGTGGGTGGCTGATTTGGAAGGAGAGCCAGTTGCTAAGAAGGTGTTCTCAGTGTTCGTGGTGTAATTTAACAAGTACTTAATGAATATATTCTCCATAGATTTAATATCCGGTTTCTTGCTTGTGTGTGTGTGTGTGTGTGTGTGTGTGGACGTATGATCTAAGTACATATCTAGGGTAGCAAACCAGGTAGGGCTGCTTTAGAGAACAAGGCCCTCGTACGCAGGACCTTCGGCCTCGGGAGACTCCCTCTGCAAACGGAGATGCTCCAGTGTGTTGTGGAAGTGTTTGTTAATCTGCTCGGTCTCCTCACTGGCTTCTAAATTGGGAAGATCCTCCCTGATCTTCTGAATCAATTGGTTCAGGACTTGGACAGTCACCTGCAAGAGATTGAGATAGAGAGAGAAAGTTGAGAATGAACAGGTTGGTTCATATTTAGATCTTGGATCATTGAACAAATGGGGCTTACAGGCAGTTCTAAAAACAATCCCATCTGTTAAAAGGATTGAGCTATTTAAAATGTTCAAAAGCGATATTGCTTTCTTTATTATTCAGGTGAAATCATTTGTTAATCAACAAAGTAACTCATGTTTAAAAAATGTTTGTTGTTTTACTTACTGTACTGGCAACTTGGAGTACTTCTATAAGTTTGAGAACAAACATTTCTCTATTGTTTCTGCTTGCATTTTGTTGTCAGTTTTATGAATCTGCAGAGTGTTTCTATTTAGCGGGCTACTCAATGGATGTCAGAAAGCTGAACACTCCGGTAAACTACGGACATAATGTAACATTTGACTGCATAGTTCTTGCTTATAGGGATTAAGGCTTTTTTCCCCTTACCGCATCATTCTCACGCTCGTAGAAACAGACATATCTGTTCAGGATCTCGATGAACAGCTGAACCTGCAACGACGAGTCCATGCACTGGTTGGCGATCTTCAGCGCTTTCTTCAGACACTCCATCACCCTTTTGCCATCACGAATCTGAAGTGGGACAAGAACACACAAGAGAAAACAGGGTCTTGAAAATAGTTTGGGTCACACCTTTTAAAGATGAGTTTAAAGAAACTGAAAAATATGCAAAACGTTCTTCCACCAGATGCCCCCTTTGAGTGGCTCAGCCGTTTCTAAATATAATTCTAAAAGAATAAAATGTCTAAATTGTATCAGATATTGTGATCTAACATTAGTGCAGACATTTCACTAGATGGACATCACAATAAGGATGTGCCACTTTATTACACGGTACAGGCATACCTAATCGATATTATTACTGTATAAAATGCCCAAAACCATGTTAAATAAAATATCATATAAAAGTTGTGACATAGGACTTTCTCTCTCTCTCACACACACACCTCTTCTCCGTTCTTGTCTGTGTTGCGGCCCGACCAGAAGAGGTGAGCGCAGATGCTGACAGCACGGCACTGATCGGGTTTCTTAAGAAGCTTGGAGGCGGCCAGGGCACACTGTGTCCGGAGGGGTTCGTGGTTCTCCTCACTAAAGCAGCGAGTGCGTTCAAATGTGCCAATGATGAGCGTAATGGCAGCCAGCTGGGCCTTGGAGTCGCTGATCTCATCTTCATACAGAGAGAAGGCCTGGGGAAAAAATGGGGAAAGCTCATTTCACAAAGATGATACCAACAGAAGGCATAAGAAAGATAAGAACATACAATAGGAAGAGGCACTGTGTCACTGGTCCATACCTGTGACATGAACTCGTAGGCCACAGTTTCGTGGTTCTCAAAGCCGATCTCTCCGGCTGCTAGCGCCCCCTGAAGGAAGAGCCTGAGAGGCAGCTCAGCCAACTCTGCTTTGATCAGAGCACTAATGGTCTGGTGCCCAAAGGAGAAGATCTTCTGGCACTTTTTCTCCCACTTGTCATCCTGGAGGAAATTGCATATTAAGCAAAAGATTGGCAGCTAATGTCTGTATGGTGACTTTGAATACGAAATACATGTCTACAACGCAAGCCATGATTTAATGATATAAATAACCATATCTTGTAAAACGCAGTGGAAACCAAGATAAAAGCATCATACAATAGAAGAGTTCTCCTTGTATCTGAAGGCCAGCTGGTAGGCAGCAAACACGAGAGGAGGAAGGGTGTAGCGGATCCTCTGATTCCCTCCTGCTCCAAAGTGTTTCCTGGCTGTGTTCAGAATCTGAGGGCAAAACACAAACTCTTTGTTTTGAATATGAACATTATCTGAATCTTAACGGCTCCCTTTTAAAACAAAGCCAGCCTGGACGGAACGGTAATCACTCAGCTTGCTAAACATGAACCAAGTCAAACTCATTTAGTGAGTTCATTTTGTATTGTGTTTGCGTGTGAGCACCACATGAAGAAAGATGCCAGAAAATCCCCCAGCTTGCCGATATAGTGCACATAACGGTAGTTACCAGGTACTGTTGGTCTGGGTCCTCAGAATGGAGTAGGTGGATGAAGCGACCCACAAGGCTTTGCTCCTCTGCAAAGTCCTCTGGATCTGGGTCCTCTGTTGGCTGGTCAGGCTGGTCTTGGATCAGTGTTGACACCAGAGTTAAAATGGCATCCACCTGATGGAAGGGGGAGCAGAGGTGAACCATTTTAAACTCACACACAAGAAAGTGGTACATGAAGCATACTGTACATTTATATTTGAACAGTCTTGTACAATATCAATGAAAAAATCATGCATGTCTGCCAAATGAATGAGCAGAATGTAGCAAGAGAAGACATGTGGCTTATCACAACAGATATATTCTCTGACCCAGGCACCATGACGAGTCATGAGCTTATGCTGCAATTATCAGCCTCAAAAATGTGTTTGTTTTAAACCAAGAATTAAGTTAATAATCAGATCTTGGCGTAAAACCTGTTCTCCCAATGGTACTAGTCATGCCCCGTGACTGAATTTAATATTTTGGCATAAAGCAACTTCCTAACTGAAAAAGTATTAAAGTAGTAATGTTGCACACAGTAGTCGCAGTCTAATAACAGGATGTTACTTTAAATCATTGCGGTGGTATCAAAGACCTTGACTTGGTAGGTTGGCATGGCTGAATGAGTTTTACAGAATTACTGCCAGTGTACTGTACGTTTTATATATATTGGAATGGGTGCACGTCTGGCTTCCAACCTGCTCTTGTGCTACGATGGTAGTGTTGTACTCCAAGGTGTTGGTCAGGACGTAACAGCTCATGCTCTTGCGGGATTCATAATCAAAGTACTCAAACAGTGGAGGAAAATGTTTGAGCTGAAGGACGGTCAAGATGTTGTTGTAGGTATCCACAGGGATTTTCAGCAACCTGGTCAACTCTTTAGACACTGCACTACTGGTTGCAATGCTGGATGATGTGTAAAGAAGAGCATTACTTAATGAAGGTCAAAGTTAAGTCAATCACATCTGCTTGTCAAGCTAAACGTAAACAACCACAGCATAATAGGGATTTAGTTTTGTGTTCTTAGTCCAGCATAAATGACACCCAGTTCTCAATGTATGATTTTACCAACTCAATGGGCTCTGTCTACCTCAACTGCATACGCTACTTGGAAGTTACTTTCAATAATAATTAAGTAGCATACCTTTTTTGTTTAAAGATTACACTTCTGGTGTTCTGGTTATACGTACTATACGAAATAGCTTATTATTTGTAAAAAATCCTGTTACACAGTGATGGATGAATACAACAATCATACTGGACTGTATTATTACTCCAACACTTTAGCGTCAAAATATTGACAGAGCTTAAAATCTTACTGTTCCAGGTTGAGCTTGTTGAAAATCTCCACAGTGCTCTCCAGAACTTTGTCTACATAATCCACACGATCTGGATAGCACTTCATGGCCAAGTTGATGAGAGACACCTGAAGGGACACAACGTCCTCTGATGGCATGTCCTGCCGAGACTTGAGAGCAAACAAGAAATAAACATCAGGGAGGAGAAATGGTGTACAAACAAACAGATTACTATGAGACATCTTCCGAAAACTATGATATTACCTCCTGTGATTTTAAATGAATGTCTTATGGGCCAACATTTATACTGTATTTGTAACAGGAAGGAATTAAGAAATGTAAAATTTCAATTTAATTAACGAATTATTCTGATTATTACTGCTTATTGATTTTAATTAATCTGATTGATTTTGATTAACAGGCTGATCTGAAGTTTCAAGACAGTTTTTAACTGAAATCATGAAAGGCATAATGGTTACTTTGGTCATGACCGTTTTTAAAAGGGCAGCCAACTCACCAAACAATTATACAAAAAGACCCAAAGGCAAATGCCAGACACAAAGCCATAAAGGTTAAAGGTTTAAGAAAATCGGGTCGTACGGGAGATTAGTATGAAAGACAAAACGTTTGAAAAACTAGTGACCATTGCTATACCTGTATAACAGTTGCTACTTGCTGGGAGAATATATCAAACAGTTTGATCTCAGCAGGGATTCCAGGTCCATCCTCTCGGTGAGCAAACAGTGCAAGTCTGAAACGGAAGAAACGGGATGGATATTCCATATCAATTTTAATACACAAGAAAATCTGTTCACAAATATTTGCAAAAAATATATTGGCCTGAACATTTAAAGTCAAAAGACATGATATTCCCATCCTTGTGCACTCAAATTTTGTATTTTTATCCCAAAGTGGACCAACTGTCCAGATTAGTTTATTTTCACATATTCGACAATATGTGAAATTTCTGTGGTCCAGGTTTAATAGTGCAGATATTGACTGATATCCTGGCACTGAGTCAAGTTACATATGCAATATACATCAAACATCACTTTAACTGGATACAGGAAGTTTGAGCTTATAGACAGTTGACTAGAACATTGAAGCAAAATGTGCATGATTTGAGAGAACACATATGGAGTGTACCTGTCAATGAGGGCGATAATAATGTTTTTCACATTAACGTGCTGGTGCAGCTCAGCACAGGAGCGCAAGAAGGGGTTAAGGGTCTGCAGGTGAAATTCATCTGGGAAGACCTAGGACACAAAGACAACGGCAAGAGGGCTGGGTTTATATTTATCTGACACATTCAATAAGCACAAACATGAAAGAATCTATATATAGTACTAAACAATACAAATCTACCTGTATTATGCACTCCATCAGGTATTCTTGAGCCAGTGAGTCTCTGCAATTGACTACTTGTTCTAGTACTCCAGACAGCACAATCTAGGCAGAGAAATAAACCAGAGAGATGCAAGATAAGGCATCCTATACAGTTCAAAATGTTTATGGTATTAAATAAATACATAATTTATCATTTTCCTACAGCTAACAGCTTCATGTAAATTTAGCTGGCTTAAACATAATGTTAACCAGTATTTTTGAAATATTATATACTACCATTCAATCTATACCGTAAAACCTGTAAAAACCTTTAAATGTTTTTAGAACTTAAATATTGAATTATATAATTTAAATTTTCATAATGTTGAATTATATAATACTGTATGTATAGGTAATTGTGACCTGCACTTCTCTCTTTGAAAATGGAAATCTTACCAACTCCAATAAGATTTGAGTCTGAAATATGTACAACAGCAATCTTATAAGACCTTGACCTGAAAAAAGTGTACTTTTGGAAGTTGTTGGAACAAATTAGCATTCTCAAACATTACCCTATATAAAGCCTTCTGTTAAAAGTTGAGGGATCTACACTGTCTGTAAATAAATAAAAGGACACACTGTAGTAGAAGCACAGAAACACACTTTAATTACTAACTGTAGGGCACAAGGAAACAAAATAAGTTAATGCAAAGCGAAAAGAAAAAGTTTGAAATAACTTAAAAAATTGTCCATGCTAAATATATTGTTAACTGTGTGCACTATGACAACAATATACACACCTGTTTGTACTTGTCAACGTTGACCCCTTCCAACTGACTCAGCCTGACCAAATTAGTTCCGACCAGGATGCGAAGTTCCTGTCTCTCCTTTTCCCTCTTCTCACGGTCTCGACTGTGGCCTTGATGCTGCATACGCACCCACAGCTTGTTCATCTCGGCAAAGTTAAGCAAGATGAAGTCTATGGAGTCATTTATGTCACCAGTCATCTCCTCGCCTCCTCTGCAGAGACAAGACAAGAGACATTCAATGAGATATTGTCACTTTCATTCCCACCTATATCGACATTTAAAAATTGACAAGGGGAGGCTCTCACTCTGTCTGCTCCCCATCGTCAGGGAGGATATTGCGGGTGCACTGCAAGAGGTAGTTCCTGAGGAACAGGCCCCGTAGAGGGTGCTGGACCCCCCTGCACATCTCAACCAAGTCCTTTAAGATGTCCTTCCGGGACTGAGGGAAGGAGCGAACATACACGACCCCCACTGTGATTAAAAGATACCTGCAGGGTAGAGAAGAGGGGGAAAATGGTAACAATAAAAATTCACATAAATAACAAAGCCTTCTCAGTTATTTAAACCTCGCATTTCCTTACAGTGGGCCGAATAGGTATGCAACCTGATCTTCAAAATAAAATCCATGGAACATGCTATTTCTATTCTAAGAAGTGCGTTATTTTACGAAACCTGCACGAAGAAAGCAGGGATATCATAGACTGTAATAAACAACAGCGAGCATAGAGGAGCTTGGCTTTGAGACGTCAAAGCTCACCGATGAGCCTTCTGGAGCTGTTGTGGGCTAATCTCATTAAAACATACATGAAGGAAGGTGCCCACTTGAAAATCCCAATGGCATACCTACTGTCGACCCAAACTAAATTAAAATATTGGTTTCTAAAGTGCTCCCTTTGGATCATGGCATGAACATTAACATAATATCACGTGAATTTGAAAATATACAGAACATTTGGCCACTTGTTGTATTTGATCACAGTCAGTTTTTCCAAGTGGAAAAAGTGAACACAAATATTTACTTAGTTAAATAGTGCTCACTCACAGTCGTGGGATGATGTTGCCAGCGTATTGAACAAGTTCATAAAGATCAGCAACTTTTCTTCCCTTGGCAAACTCATCTGTAAGATACACTTCTAAATAGTGGAGCTCATCCGAGATGGCCATGTCTGAAACCTGACTCAAGGAATTAAAACTGCAACGGCAACAAAGATTCTAAGATTTGTATTTTACCATAATGCAGAGGTGACCATGCAATGCAATTAAGGGATGAAAACTAACTGGCAATTTCCAAAAAATCTTTACCTCAGAGCAGACAGCTTGCTGACACTATTGCACAACTGACAAACCAGAGAAATGCAGTTATGTTACACTTGAACAAGCAAAACAGAACTGTTGGAAAATAGTTATTGGAATCACTTTTCCAAGTCCCTCACATGAATGTGTGATAACAGATATACATTTTGACTTATGCCTGATTCACAACTGAACTATGCATTTGATCAAAACATTTGGTTTTGTAAGGGTTGTAAAAACAACAAAGTGGCTAAGTTTGTGACAGTTGGGGGAAAAGTTGTTTGGTGAAAGTTTGCGTTAGGACTGAAGTGCGTGAATCCGGCAGTGAATACATTTGAACTCGTCACTTAATTAATAAATTTTACAAACTCTAAACTCTTTGAGGCTAAGACCGGTAGACTATTTAAGCAACCAGCACTCCTTATAAGGACTACATTGACAATCTTGCTTTAGTGATAGAAAGAAGCAATGCCATTCAATTATAAGTGATCTTTGACTTCATTCACTTTTTGCACTTACTTGGTACCTTAATCTGTTTTGACAAATACATTATAAGTGAGATGACAAGCACACCAAAAACACTATACCAATAGCTTAAAGTGTGCATATCTATCAAGAAAAAAGGATACAAAGTTCATAGTAGCTCTTGGGGGATAACATGGAAGTCCTCAGTTCCCCCAGCATATTGGAGGCATGCTTCAGTGCGTCCATCAGCTTGTTCTTGTCCTAAAAAATTATTTAGAAAACAATGTCACTTGTTGGTATGGTTATCAATTGCCTACAAGATGCTGTAATTCATATAGGATAGTGTGATAATTTTTCATTCTCAGATCATGTTTAGCCGTTGTTGAATTAGATTCCTGAAATCAGTAACATATTGATGCCTAGCCTCGATCCCCATCGCTTAAACAACAAAGTATGCGCGCCAGCCAAAACAAACCCAGTTTGAAGACCCTTGTTAGGAATGTTTGCCGACTGCAAACGCTGCATGCGAGTTTTCAGGGGAAAGGGACATATGGTTCTGATTCAACGCATGTGTATTAGTTTCATTAATATCAAAAATGTTTTACTTTATATTTTGTATTGAAATTGTTGTCTAGGCTGGCAAAATGTGCCTGCTTCTTTGTTGCCTTCTACAAAACAAAAATCTTACCTCCTATTTCCCAAGCATATTTTTGCCACAGAATGTTTGGGCAGAGGAAAAACCAAGAGATGTGTTTTTGCTTTTAATGCTTCAGCTTACCAGGCATCTCTTCATCTGAAAGGACTGGACCTTTACAGCCTGCACAGCTTCATCCAGAAGTTTCTCTTGTTCATCCTGGGGAGATTGCTGCATGGTAGGCTGAAAAACAGCCCAAGAAAGCTCAGGGGAAATCAACTAATTCTCTTCAAGCGTACCACGCAATTGGTTTAGTATGAATAAGTTATACACAAGATAATGTGAACAACAGTTCTAACTTGGAATAAAGTAACAAGACATTTCACTATTTATAAGAAATGTCTTAACTGGTAATTTTTTAGATAAGCTAAGTCCCTTATGCAAGTGTACCATTAGCATTTGTGGATTTTTTACTCGGAACCTCTAGACATTTGCTGTATGTCACCTGGCACGCTAGCTAGAAAGGCGCTGCTACCGATTAAGGGACAGTACGCCTGGACGCGGATGGCCGTACCAGTCGCGGTTGCTCCACGGTGTCAAAGGCCTCAGGCTCAGCTGACTACATCAAAAGCAATACTAATCGTTCCAACTAACGCTGCACTTAACATGAGCAACGTTTTTACAATACCGAGATTAGGGCATACTTGTACTGTATTAGATTATTATCAGTCTATTTTATTTTACGTCGTAGAAAAGCAATAAGGTTAAAGATCCGTTAGGTTACTTTTTTATTTAGGTTGATTTAGCTCGACTCCAGCTAGCTGCTGGGACTTGCAACCGCTAGCTATAAGGCTAATTAGTAGGCCAACCTGCAGATTACATTTCGTGTTGATAGAGATGCATACTTATGCATGTATCTAGCTATACTCGAGTTCAATTACAAACGTCATTTATTTGTCTCAGAAAGCTTGCAATTGCCTAGGCGCCTCCGCTGCGTTAGCAAATAACTAACGCCTAAACTCGTCTCGAGCTAGCGTAAACCTTAATGCGGAACTGTAACGGGTTGATAGCGTTAGGTTGCTCTTTATTACAACAACATTAGTTATATCTCCGCCATATGCAAACAACTTAAACTGTGAATTATAAATTACCTAGGGTAGGATAACATATCTATCCACTTACCATGATTATCTTGGCAAATGTGTATCAAAAATCAGTGGCCACCCTGAAATGTTGACTGTCATGTGACAACCTGCAGTCTTATTCTTCTTTGCATTTCAGTAGGTTAGACGCTACAAGGGCTCATTGCTGCCATCCGTTGGGCAACCTTCTCGTAGAATGTTTGTACTGTCACGGTCACAGTTTGTTCAAAATCATCAAATTGAATGTTTTGTTTATTTAAGTAGTATTTAATTAACCTACTGAAAGTAAAGTAGTCTTGCACTCTTGCATACTTATTATTATATGGATGTTTCGTACGGTTCTTGTGTGACGAGTGTTTTTTTTAGTGACCCATGGTGTAATGCTGTACAGTGTATTATAATAATCCAGAAAAAAACTTTTGCAGAACGCATATCTCAATAACTAGTATACAGTTCACATATCAAAATGGCATTTATACAACATTTAGTGTTTCACTAATTATGAAAAAACATACATCAGATTTTTTTTTTAAATCTCAGCTAAAGCATCCCACTACGTCCTATTTAGTCCCACAAGATCGTATACGTATGCCTATAGGGTTCATAATGCCAAAACGATGAAGTGCCAGTGGTGCATAATAACAGCTTCATAATAACAGTTTTTTGAAATGTTCCTTTTAAAGTTATGCACAAGTTCATAAAAGTCACATTTGCATAAGGCTATTTTTACTACATAAAGGGGATCTCAGAGTTTTCATGAAATTTAAAGGCATGCCAATTCATACAATTTAACATATTGTATAGCATATCATGGGATGTATGAGTTAGGCTATAACCAATAATTGGACTGCTTAGTTAGCATACCAAAATATGATATCGATCACATTGATCACAGATCTTCATTCACCTCCCATTAACTTACAGTCAAATTAAAACTCAGTTACCATTGATGGTAGGGATATTGCTTGAGGTAAAGCAGTACTCATACTGACTAAGCAACTAAGTTTTATTTTGATAGCATTTATTCTTTTTGAGATGTAAAATGCATTATTGGTCGATGGCGCCTAATTGACATTACGAGTTATACATCAGTGAGTGTAAATGCTATAGATATGACTGAGGTATCCAAAAACTCTAAATAGGATTCTGATTCAAGATGATATGTTTCCTTTTGATAGCATTTACGTATACTTTTTCTGAAATAAAATGTATTGTGGTCTATGGTGCCTAATTGACCTCCATTCAAATTATAGCTCATTGATGCATAGTAGTAAAGAAATGACAAATCAAAGGACTAAGAAGAGCATATTGGTAAATCTGCAAAACCATATTTAAATAACATTTTCAGTCATGTTATGTATTATATTATATTTTATAACATGTATACTGATAGACACCAATCTAAACACCACACTTGCTTACTTTTTAAAAATATGGCCCCAAATACATTGTCAGCAGCGGCATTGTAAGGAATCCATTTAGTCCAAGTCTGGATACAAGTGCAGAGTTTATTTATTTAGATTCAAAGGTATAAAGTCAGCCGAGTCAAAAACAGGAAATTCCTGGTGTCTCCCGAATGTCCTGTAGCGAGTGACATATGTGCACAGGTCAGAAGCATAGGTTCAGCCTGAGGGAAGAAGCGGGATCCCCCTTAAGGCTGTTTTTTTCTTCTGCAAAGATTCATGTTAGGCTACGCAGAGAAGTGCTTTTTGGGAAAGAGTAGCTCTCAGTCCTCTGAATCCTAACAGTGCACCACTTTTTCTCCCATGCGTCAAACAATTGCTGATTGGTTCAGCAGGGAAGGAAGGAGAAAGCAACAAGATATCCAGTAATAGTCTGGTTGGAAAACACATGCAGATCGCCAATAAAACAGAAATGGAGCAGTTTGAAGAGCGACATGCAGACAAGATTGGCAAATACAAACTATATTGCAGTACAACCATTCTGCAAAAAACCTACAAAAATAGTGAGGTCACTATCCGTTCGCATCTGTGTTTCTTCTACGTTTTTGTCTGTACGTTCTGGAATAGTTAATGCGACACTGCCCCCCACTGAACCCATGGAAGCATGTTGGCAATCTCCTGTCCAAATTCACTGTCGTGAATGTTCACAGATGGTGGGGTACCCTGGAGCTGAGACAAAGCTACCCCCTAGCTGGCCTTGAGGGCGTCCACGTCAACCACGAATTGTAGCACAGGATCTGGGTGCTTCAATATTGGAGTGAAAGTGAAGAGCTTCTTCAGGCAGCGCAAGGCAGTTGTGGACCCCTCATTCCTGCACAGTTTGTGGGGACCACCGATCAGGAGATTAGTGAGGTGACATACCACAGACCTGAAACCCCAGATGAAACGGTGGTAAAAGTTGGTGAAACCCAGGAAGCACTATAATTCCCATGTTCGGCTCAGTCAGCCTTTTTCTCCTCCATCCTCACACCCTCTGGTCAAAGTATGTAGTCCAGGAAGGTGATGGTGGTCTAGTGGAACTAGCACTTCTCTAACTTGGAGTACAAGTGATTTCAGCAAGCAGTGAATGACTGTTTGTGAATGTGAATGACATGCTCCTCCAGAGTGGATGAATGAATCAAGATGTTGTCGAGGTAAACAACCACCTGGCATCTGAGCATGTCTCTGAACACCTCATGATGAATGCCTGGAAGACCGAGAGGGCATAGGCCAGACTAGAGTACTCAACGGGCCTAAAAATCAAGCCCAACCCGGCGGAGTTGTGACCCGAACCGAGCCCGGCCCGAATCTGTTATCTGAATTCCCGACCCGACCCGAGCCTCTGTTCTGTTTTGTTTTTTGGTCCAGTGTGCCTGCGTGCCCTGTATAGTTTAATGCAGCTGTCAGCGGGAAAACAGCGCAGAGAGGAGAGAAGACTTAGTTATTTTCCTCCTGAAATTGAGTGAGTCTGTGAGAGACGATCACGTAAAAAAGTCATATGGAGCCGAGCAGCCTAAATGACGGAGGCAGCAATAAATTGTAGCGTGAACCATTTCTGCTGAATGTCAGTAAGAAGAAACAATATAGTTGCATAAAACCTGCTGTGGCTAGCAACTAAACTTACGTACTATATGAAAGCGGGCGGAGGCTGAATAGCAGAAAGTAAGGCAATAGAAACATGAATAGGCAACACACACGTCTTGATGCATGAGTAAAAATGTATTTTCTTTCAGCTAACAAGACTATTCATGAATAAAAATAGGTGAGTGAAGAAGGTGCTTAGTACAATCAAATAACAGCCTGGATGAACCTGTTCTTGCCTAATAGACTTGTGCACGTGCAGGCTGCGCAGAAGAAAAACTGTGCCGCGCACAGATATATTTTTATCTTTTGCTGCAGCCCGAGGCCCGACCCAGCCAGGGAAAAACATGTATTTTCAGGCCCGACCCGAGCCCTTGGTTCGGGTTTGAGTACTCTAGGCCAGACCAAACAGCATCACCAGGTTCTCGCAATGGCCAGAGGTGGTACTAAAGGCCGTCTTCCACTCATCTCCCGCCTTGATGCGGATAAGATTGTAGGCACTGCGGGGATCCAGCTTGGTGAAGTAACGGGACCCCCAAAGCAGTCTGATGGCTGCCGGGACCAGAGGGAGAGGGTAGCGGTTAGGGATGTACTGTTCCACTAAACTCACGATTTGATACAATTCACGATATTGGATTCACAATATTGGATTAACGATAGGACCCCCCCCCCAAAAAAAGAAAAAAGATACAGAAGACTTAAAATAAATCCTTTATTTATTAGACAAAAACAACATACTGTATATTCTCTTATCTTTTCTTTGTCAAATGAAAGTTTCCCTTTTTATTTCTGCTGGAGGGACTATACTATGCAAAACAACGCAGAAATTATGTTTTGCAACATTCATTGGGGGCCACACAAAAGGACCAGCAAATGATTTTGCTTTTATCCTGTTTTGCCGCAGTTTGTAGAGAAAGTTCAGCTGAATTATTGCCAATGCACCCTACCATTCGCTAATTTAACTGGCAAGTAACATAAAAAGAATTGTAGCAATACCTAAATAACCCTATTATTTAAAGCCTACTCTAAAAATGAGAAAACATAAATGTTCATAATGTAATCATCGCCAGTTAATAGCTTTGCAATAAACTATAAGCTTTTGTTTTCTTTCTAAATTATGCCTGGCTTTGTACTTTTCATTATCTCTGCAGATAATCGTTTATCTGTCTTTGTCTCATCACCTTGCCTGTGTGACTTAATCATTGTCCGTACCCCTGCCCCTGTCAATCAAGGGTCAATATTAAACCAACAATTCAATGTGGTGGTACACACGGGCTTGTTTTCTTTCTTTTAATACATGCCAGGTGAAATTGCAAGATTTGCGAAGATAAGGGGGCGAGTGAACACAAATTTGACGCCCCAACACGAGCGTTGTGCAAAAGTGTGCCTCAGCGTGTGTCGCCACAGGCAATTGCCTAACTCGTCCATGCGTGGATCCGCTACTGCATTCAATCCTATTTATTCAAAGCATGGGCGTAATTTCTCCACCTATTTAGGGACAAAGAAGAACTAGGCTGAAGCAGGGGAGGTGGATGGTTGAATTAATCCCTGATCGAGAGCCTCCTGGAAGTACTCCTCGGATGTCTTGGGTCTCCGCAAAAGTTAGATGCAACTGCAAGGAGGAACAGAGCTAGGCAGCAAGTTGATGGAGCAATCCCAAGGTCAATGAGGAGGGAGACGAGAGGCCCTCGTTTTTAGAGAACACGTCTTGCGGGTTTCAGTTCTACGGGATAATATCAGATTTAATCTGATATCAGGTAGTGGGGGAAGCTGACGCACTACCCGAGGTGGCACCACAAAGAACACAGAACTCTGGCACTTTGGTCCCCTGGTGGTGATCTCTCTCCTCATCCAGGAAATGCTGAAATGTGTTGCTGAAGCCAGAGAAGTCTAAGGCCAATCTTGTGAACCAGGGAAAGGACAACCAGTGGACAACCAGTGAGGTGAGGTGAATAAAAGCTTCCAATTCTCAGGGGACTTCCATCCAGAACATAAATGGCAATAGGTGCAGCGAGGAGTTGTATGGAAATTTGCAGGAATGTGGTGAAACCCCGTCAACAAAGCTTCCTGCTGCCCCCGATTCATTCAAAGCTGTGTAAAGGGACGAGGAGCTAGGTTCGTCACTCGTATTGCTTTTGGTCGAACTGGACAATTCTGCAGCCAATGTTTGGATGCGCCGCAGTATCTGCACACTCCCAGTTGGTCTCTACGACGCTTAGCAACGGGGAGACGTGTGTGCACAACCTCTATGATTCTGACTCCCGACTCCAGAGGGCCAGAGAAGGTTAGAGGTAGATGAAGGGGGTACCCAGGCTGGTGCAGGTAGGTTGTCCAGATTAATGGCCAGCAGTTTGATGAGAACATCCCGAGTAAGGTTTGAATTGTCCGTATTGACCCCCTTGCTTTATCTTTTACGGAACAGCTTTATCAAGCTGGTTCGTTCCAGCCACCGAAAACGGCTAAAGAGCGCTAGGTCAAGGCATAATCAGCTGCGGATTAGCACCCTGCTGGAGCTGTAGCAGTCACTCACCTCCCTCTCTGCCCTCCAGGGGATTATCAAACACCGTCTTGAGCTTAGCCAATAAAGCATTGTATGGCCCAGCTTCTGTCCCGCTGTTCTCCCAAATTGTCGAGCAGCAAGTAGGAAACCTCTGTAGTAGTGGAATGTTGGTGGAGCATCTGTAAAGCCTTGTACATGACTGACCCCAACTGAGTGTAATGCTCACAGATGAAACAGCCATTGTCTCCGATTGGCTGGTGAAAATCTCGTCCCTCTGCTGTATACTATTTTGAGGTAGTATTCTCTAGGGAATCTAATTTGTCTAGATACAAGTGCAGAGGTCATTTATTTAAACTGTACAAATTCTGCAGGTAAACTCGGGGTCAAAAGCAGGAACGAGTCACAAACCATGAAATTCAAAAAGGCCGGGGAAACATGGCATAGCCTGTCCAACCATAAGAGGTATGGGTCCAACAAATACTGTGACTAAACTGACATGTCACTTCTTCAAGTCAAAGTCGATCATTTAAGATATACCGTTTTCAGAGGACGTCGTAATTTATTGATCTACAATAACACTATGGTGTACTTATGAAGAAAATGTTGTCAAGATGTAGACTACCTGTAACTGAGGTGTAACGTTCCTGAAAAGTTGAGCAGGCCTATAGGGTGTCTGCAGTGTAAAAGCAACGTCTTTGAGCACCCTGATAAAATAGGTATATTACGTAACAGCAATGTTACATTTGGAATTTATTAACTTTCACTTTTGCCAAGTGAATGTTTTCCAATTCCACAGATCTGCAATAAAAACATTTCTTAAATGTATTTTCCTACTTCCTATCTAATAAATGTTGAACAATTACAATTAAATTACCACAAATAGCACACTGCACTTTTATAAGAATAACAGAAGACATACATAAAAATTCCATCTACTTACTAGTTACTTTGAAAAACATCAGTGCGAATCGGTTTTATTATCCAAAACAAATACATTCTGTAATATAATCAAATTATTAAATAATAAATTAGCCTAATTGAACTTCTATTGTGGGGCATTTTGCCATATCAAAGTAATATTTCAGAAAAGCAAATAGCAAGAGTATAATAGCAATTACATTTATGATAAAAAAAAACTATAAACCTACAAAAACATCATTCCTCATGCCTTTGCGCCTCCAACTTTTAACAGTCTTGCTTATAAATTCATAAATACTTTGTAAAAGTACTTAATTTTTTTATTAAATGCTGTTTCTAAAATCCTTTAATTAATTAGGAGTGAGGTGCAATTTACAAATTCATAACATTAAAAACCATTAGTGTTTCACTTGACTTGAGAGCAATTCAATAAAATTACGTTAAAAAGCAAGTAGATTATGTACTTGTTTTTGGGATAGATAACTGTAGGATAAATAATGGATTGAATTTGTTTTGAAAATCCATGGGGATGTTGCTTGACATGTCGTAACTCTCGGGTGCCTGATAGCTTGTCATGACCAGTCTTTGAGTAGCCGACCTGGTTTCCATATTCACACACACATTCATTTGCTCCCTTATAAGATCAGTCTTTGGCCCAGGATCTTTCGATTTATCTCAGCCAAAGCCACAGAGAAGACAAAGGCTTTCTCATCTGAGAGATTGGCATAGACGTCGACTTCTTTCTCTTGTTTTTCTGTAAAAAGACAAAGAAAAGAAAAAATAACAAAAATGGAGAAAATATGAAAAACACACTGTAACATAGTTGCTGGTAGAATTGACCTTTGGTATATTTTACTTGTCTGTTCACATTTCATGGAAACATTTATCAATTCAACAGGAATGTACACTGACCAGTCTAGAGCATTTATGTAATAATTTATGTAGCCCTTTTCCAGGTTTGCAATGCTTTACCTTTTTCCTCTTCCTGCTTCTTAAGCCCAACTGTTTTAGGTCTGCCCCGTCCTCTCCGAATTGGATCAGATTGGATATTAGAGCGGGATCTTCTACGATTTTCTGTATCATTAGTTGAGGGAGAATCAATCCTGTCACGTCGAACCCTTTCCGTTCTTCTCCGCTTTTGATCCAACTTGTCTACAAAATAAAAATAACACAAATGGTATGTTCAGGTTTTCAATGTTATTTATGGAAGATTATTACAAGCAAAGACTAGAACTGCTTTTACTAGCTGCTATGTTTCAAATTCTAAGCCAACATTCCTAAATGTCAAATGTAATTTATTTTTCGATTTCACTGATGTGTGGATTAGTAGACAGAACAATATATACAACACATGATATAAATCAGACGGAGCAACATTTACTGATCCAGAGGGAAAATGTTAGAATGCAAACTGATACCAAGTATGTATAACATTGACCTTCACTCCCACTATGAGATGAACAGTCTGAGAAAACCTATTTTGGGTATTAAGCTTTGGAGAAAACAATACCTGTATAACCTTATACAACATTAAATATAAGATGAACATTGTGTTACTTATATTGCTCATGAGCGTAGATCCCTATTACATTTCTGGCAGGGATTCATAAAGTTATATAACTCATTCGGACCCATTTAAACTCGGGGAATTAAGTGTTTAAATACCGATCACGTCTGATGTTAGTGTCAACAACATTATTTGGCACCATGCAAACATTTGTTGGTGGAAAAAGACGGTTCTATAAAAAATATAGAATACCAATTGGTGATGTCCTTTCACTTAGTCTGGCGTTGAGAAGCTTTCTACTAATGAACACATATCCACAAGGACAGGATTTGCAAGCAACTGGAATCTATGGAGAAAGAGGGAAACATATAAACCTAGTCCTCATGCTAGCATACATGATGACGCTCTGAACGTTTTACATACTTGCATGTTTTCAATACATCGAACTGACACAACTTACCGCAGAATAAAACGTCCTAACATTAACAAAGCATAACTCAATAAGCAACAATTACGCATTGCAGCATTTTCAAATAGCCGACGTTGATCTTGCCCCTTTTGACTAGATATGTCCATTTCAAACTCGAATGATGAGTGAGGTAATGTGCAGCAAACGTTTATATTAAAAAAATATCTTTATTTAGCCATTGCTAACTATGACGTTTTAAAAACTCACCTGCTGGTCACACTCCGGACATGATTTAGTAGCCATTTTTACTTTCTTTGGCTTACTTGCCGACATAGTCTGGGTTTTATCCTCTTCTGTGTTAACGTTACTTTTATAACGTTAGCTAGCTAGCAAACAGCTGAATACATTAGGAAACTTTACTAGCAAGCTAGCTAGACAATTCAATCGTACTATTATTAGCGAACTATCTAACGTTACAACGGTAGGTTTAGTTAGCTATTTACGTGACCACCCAATGCTGATATATCGCTTACACACAGTCACACACACAGTCACACACACATGCACATACACTCTTAAACATTCAATCACAACGACATACAATACTTTAGTTTTCGGACTACATCGCTAACGTTAGTTAGTTTCCACAAATGATACAGCCAACTAACGCTAGCGAGTACAATTTACTGTTGTGGCAAGTTGAGTTCCTATTTTCTGGTTATTTTATTTTTTACACAACTACGCCTCCTACTGCAAGGGAGTGACTGTGCAGTGTCAATCCTAACTATGCCTTCTGTGTTGTTCGGACTTCAAAGTTGCTGTTATCTCAACGTGTACAATTTAGCACGCTTCACATAGTGAAAGAAGGTGTGCGATGCTCCCTTGGAGGTCAACCATGTGTAAGCCTACGCTCATTATGCGCAAAGGGGATTTTGATGAAACTTCCATGCAATGGTATCCACTGCACTTCCTGTGTCTTGGCACGGGCTGAAATGTTGAATAAGGTATTGCTCCGAATCGTTCGCGAATTGCACAAATTGTGTAATAGTACCATTAGCATACCTGATGTGACATGCCGACCTCGACTGGAAAGGTATACTTACTGTACCTTATGGTAATTGGCAAGTGTGACTTTAGAACCGGAATTTAGTGTCTACTTGTCCTTTCCCATGGAGTGCACTGTCTGTGTCCCATCTGGGGAGGTACCAGGTAGAATAGACCTACCTGTGGGTAAGAGGGAGAGCTGAAGATTGTCATACATTCATTTTATGAGGGATGATTAATCTAAACAATACGTTTTGTGAAACTCTGAGTAGGACCCAACATCACAGCCTTCCGTCTCTAATTATCTAAATTAAGAAATCTAAAAACTCAGATAAGGAAATGCATGAGAACCCAGTAAGAAAACAGTTAAAGTAATGTCAACACTACGATGCCACAGATATATATATATATATATATTTATTTACACACACACACACACTAGAAAAAGGGAAGTTGGAAATATTATTTAAAATTTTATTACTTACAATGTTATTACTTACAATGATTCATCCAACATCTCAACACTGAGCGTATGTAAATATCAGATGGAATATAATTCTTCAGACAAGCAGTTGTTGTACTGCATCTGAACAGCAATTGTGTCACTAAGCTTATATTTAACACATGGACAACAAAAACTTAGTGCTATATTTCTGCAGAAAAAAAATCCGCACCAGTATACCACGGCATATAGATCTTACGAGAACACTTAGTTTTAAGTTTATCCTACAATAACTGTATCTTCATCCGGGAATTCATAATAGGGCACCTCCAGGTTCAATGGTGCAGGGCCTTTCCTGATACGACCAGACGCATCATAATGCGACCCATGACAAGGGCAGTAGTATCCTCCATAATCTCCGGCGTTGGCGATGGGTACACACCCTAAGTGAGTGCACACACCAAGAACAATGACCCACTTAGGGTTGGCAACACGGTCCTTGTCATGTTGCGGATCGCGGAGCTCAGACAGGTTGACAGCAGCCTCCGCTGTAATCTCTTTCTCGGTACGGTGGCGGACGAACAAAGGCTTCCCTCTCCACTTGAAGGTCATATTCTTGCCCTCAGGGATTTCTCCAAGCTTGATCTCGATTTTGGACAGAGCCAGAACATCGGCCGAAGCACTCATGGAGGAGATGAACTGTGTGACAACCGTCTTGGCAGTATATACGCCCACAACAGCTGTGGCACCGGTGACCATATATGAGAAGGTCCTGCGGGCCTCGCTACTCTCCTGGGATGACTTTTTGGGGTCGAGCACCTCAGGGCGTCTGTAGTCACTGAAGTCTGGCACCTTGATGTCTGTGTGTGCATAGCGGACACAGGAACGGCCTAGAATAACCACAGAGATAATGGTTTGATTAATATTAATAAGGTCATTCACAACATATTTAGCTTGCATAGAAAGGGAGAAAGTAGGCTTCTTTGGGAACTAGTATGGAAGAACTCAAGTAATTACTATTCACAATGTGGTATCTCATGGCTACCCTGAAAGGGGGTGGGTCCCATGAGTGGACACTTTAATTTTATTAGGGAGGATTCATATTTAGGGCTGATATTGATGCATATTGAAAATAAACCTTAGGGCGATACTGATTAGAGGCCACCAAATATGTCTGTGAAAATAAAGAGAGAAAAAAACATAATAAGCATTAATTAAACAAATTTCAGTTCTGTGCTTTTGGTTAGTCACCTATAATGCTACATCCTTTATCATGTCCTTTGCAACATTGCAATGCTTAAAATAATTAGACTGCCCTAGCTAGAATATCCGGTGGCCCTGAGGCCAATGCCCTGCAAATTAAGAAAAAACATTTAACACAAATTAAAATAATTTAGAAAACGCGCTGAAAATACGGACAACACAACGGAATTATTTCCAGATGACACCTAAAAGTAAACGTCTGGAACACGCTTGTTGAAGTCGGCTATCCGCCAGACAGTGGTGTTGTAGAATGAGCTAAGATGTATGTTTTTAATGAAGCATAATCGTGCATTAAACTGTGGCCTCACTTTTAACTTTCTCTCTGAAAAGAAGGTGTAAAAGTGCAGTATGCGAGTGCTATTTATAAGAAATGCTGCTGGGAGCTGCTTGCACATTTTGTTTTAATATAAAGTTGAAAGGTTCTCTTTTCATTAAACATATGCATAAAGGCATTTCATCAAGTTGTGAGTTGCGCTATTCTATATTTTTACATCAAGATACAATTTTTTACTGCAAAAGTACATCGATTCCAATTATCGGTTGTTCGGTCTCCTTCATTACTTACTAACTGGTATCGGCCCTGAAAATATAATATTGGTCGACCCCTATATGTATGTATATGCATGGTTTAGTAAAAATTAAATTAGTTAATTTGGTAAACTGGTAATTGATATAAGATACATTTAGATTTTTGTAATTGCCATGTTATAAGCATGTTATACTTGCGATTGGTTATTTGAGGTGGCTAATTATTGTTGTCCAAGATTATGACAAGGAAATCCAGACAGTAGATGGCGGCAATAATCAGTACGTCATGCAAATAAATCAAAAGAAGAAGAAAGGCTATTGGCTAGCTTTACCTCAGTTAAACCTAAAATATTTATAAATAAGTAAAAATTGGATGTCTTGTTATAATTTAGCATGGCAACATTAAGGTCAAACGCCCGACTTACCATTTAGGCTAACTGAAACCGAAGGTCCGGTTTTGGCACTCTGGCCACTCAGGGACTCGCGACATAGGAATGGTTTCTTTGTGTCTACGAGAATTTTTTCTCCTTTCACAATCACCCCTGGTATTAGTGCTTTCAAGGGTCCGGCAACTGCGAAATTTGTCGCTTGTAAGTATGGAGAAAATGCTCCCGACCGAGCAGCTAGAGACATCATCTCGATGTTATTGACTGCGTACGACTAGCAGATACGACCTTGCGCTCTTCTACTCTGTACTACTTCCTTATCCTTTTTTTCTTCTTCTTCCTCTGTAACGGTCATGGCGGTCGTGAACCAACGAAAATCCAGCCTTACCGCCACCCTTTTGACAAGAGTAGTTCCAAACCTAAAGTCATCGATTTGCCAACGACTAACTTCCTGAGCTCAAACTCTACAGGCCTAATATCATATAATTTAACAGAACAAAAAGTTAAATATAAAATACAATTAGGTTATTCTTTTAAATTACTAACCTGTTAGTAAAACATGAAGTATAACTATAAATAACTACACTACATTCAAACGGATGACATGATGCATGAGGCTGTATGGAAGTGTATAAGTTATATATACAAGATTTGTTGGCGATACATTGAATTTATTTATCCATTAGCTATCCATCCATTAGCTAT
Source organism: Galaxias brevipinnis (assembly GCA_036023535.2). NCBI lineage: Eukaryota > Metazoa > Chordata > Actinopteri > Galaxiiformes > Galaxiidae > Galaxias > Galaxias brevipinnis. The sequence continues at coordinate 47,844 of JAVQIZ010003181.1, forward strand.
ACCGCTTGTCCTATGCAGGGTCGTGGGGGGGGGGGGGGGGCTGGAGCCTATCCCAGCCGACACAGGGCGATAGGGTACACCCTGGACAGGTCGCCAGTCTATCACAGGGCTTAACATTTTTTTTTATAATTAATTAAATAATATTAAAGCTTTTCTCTATGCTAAGACATGCTTACTGAAACTGGGATCCACTTGATCTTCATCATCACCTTCTTAGCACAGCAGAAGTCTTCTCTTGCAAATGTGTTAAAACATTTTCATTGGTTTAAGAAAATGTTTGTACCCTTTGTCAAAACAGTTAACGCAGATCTATAAAGACCCACAACTCTATTGGATTAACTGTGTTAAAAGGAAAACATCTATTCACAGCTGATATACATTAAATGCATAGGTATGAATCTCGAATGCCCCTGTGTGAAATTCCTTTGCACAGCTCTTCAATCAGCAATCAGTCCTTATACATCTTTAAAATATGTCACATCCAGGATATTCCCACCCATAAGTTTCCGTTGGTTGCCTTTATGTTTATTTTATTATTATTTAGTGTAGTTTAGAGTTATTTAAATTAATCAGCATGTCTGAGATTGAAAAACGTATGGATAAAAGAATGGCATTAAAAGTCTGATGCAGTACAATAATCTTATTTTTTTTTGGTGTATTTCTGATTTTGGGTGAATTCTTTATTGGTTATTTGGTGAAGAAAGCATGCAGTACAAAAGTTGTAATATAAGGAATGTCTGAATTTGTCTTGTCTCGTAACTTACTGTAGGTCTTACATGCCAACAACAGTTCATGGGCACAGAAAGACCTGCACATAAGAATACGTAAAATTAACTAAGCAAACTTTTACTTTTTTTTTTTTTTTTTACAGTATTTCAACAGATCATCTCAATAAAGTGTATAACGTTGTAAAGTGCAGCAGGGTTTGTTATCTCTTGTAAAATCTTTGGAGAAAGCAGTACAATTCATGATGTGATACACTTGCTTGCCTTTTTTGTCACATTGTATACACTATAATTAAGTGATGTATCTATTGTGCAGGCAAATTGCACAAATTATGATTGAACCAGTTCATATTGATATCTATATTTTGTTGTCTATTGTGTAATGATTGATTAAAAGAGTATATGAATTTGACCACAAGTTGTGTTGTTTGAGGCAAATATTTGCTTTTGTTACATGTTTGAAATGTTTTGTTAGCGTTAGAGCAAACAAAACGTGTCATTACAGCTTCTGTTTCAGCCTGTGTGTTAATTGTTTTGAATATGTGATCTCAGAGTGGGGGAAATCTGTTTAAGCAAATTAGATAAGATGTAACAAATACAATTAGTGTCAATATATCTATATTGGAATCATTATCATTCTGATTGAGTCCAAGACTAAATATCAACTTTTCCCAGTCGGAGTCCTGTTGCAGTGTACAAACACTTGGGTATCTGGTAAGATAAACAGCTGTGATATAAGACCCATGTGTTTGAACTCTCAAAGACGCTGAGGATCAGACTTTGAGCTCTCTATGGGATAGGGTGGTGATTTTCTCTTGAGAATGTAATGACAACTGTAAAATCATGACAACTGTAACGTAATGTAATAAGGTGATATTGTGTATATACATGCAGCCCCAACCATTTTTAAGTCCCTTGATGCAGTTTACAACAATGCCCTGCGTTATATAACTGGGTAGTTTTAGTCTTCATCATGGTACACTATATATTATGTTCCTGGTATGGTTTCTTGACACTTTTCAAAGGATTCTGCGTTTTGAGACAAAGCAAAGGAATGAACTGATTTAATTTCAGTTGGGATCTTTCTAATTGTCTTTACTGCAATGTGGAACAGCAACATATTGTAATCTCTCAGCGGGCGACGTGCGCCAATGTGTGTGCAAATTGGGGGTCACATAATATTTGTATAACTTAACATGATAGTAGTTTCTAATTTTGAAAGGCTTAAAAGATTTGGTCTAATGCGCATCTGGGACGACGGGTGTGCTAGTGGGGGATGGGACTTTGGCAATGACTCGGAGCCCAGAGCAGGGATTTCTGCTTAGAACTACTCAGTGTTGGGCACCTGCTCACTGATGTGGACTTGCAAGAAGAACTCAGTGTACATTGGGCTTGTATTGATGGACTAATTAACCACTTTTCCCTATGTGTTGTTAAAGAAACAGCAGATATCTCGGTCTCAAGAGGGCTGCTTATTATTTTCCAGATAAGGATGGCCAGGTCAGCTTGTAGATGAACCTGGAAGAGTACATCATCGACAGATTGGCAATGATGAGGATTCGTTTTCCCCCCTTGAAAGAGTTTGGCTTAGGCTTGACAAGTACTTTTGGGGAATACGGCATGAATGGGATGGAATTATCTGATAGCCATGCTTATTCAGTGCATCTACTGTCAAAGTGGAAGGCTTGACTAGGCTACTGCATTCTGCAATACAGGCTACCTATTGGTCTTTCTTGACACATGTTTCCCGTTTATGGAATAGCTGAACGTTTTCCAACGTTTCTGGGAACAAAAAAGGATATATTACAAGACAGAGTCTTCAGAATCTGTTGAAACTAAGCCAATCAAAGCTTCGTAATGCTGCCGAAAAAATAAGCAATAATATTGAATACAATAGTTTTTTTATTTTGTAGCATTGTTTTACATGCAAAATGGATAAACAAGGACTTTATATTATAATTTACTATTTTATTCTGAATGTAACCTTAATACACTGTGGGAATGGTAAGTAAACAAATAATGAGACAAGATATGACTTGAGGACAATAATAATTAATAGGAGATAAATACAGGGAATTTCCCACGCACCAAATACAAATCCTCTTGGGTAACATAGGTGGTAGATATAAGGAGATATGCCGACTGTGAACTTAGAAAATTCACAGATAGTATAATACAGTATAGTAGTCGTACAGATATAACACTACTGCTGTGATCAAAGACAATTTATTACCAATGATATCGGACGGGGATTGAGTTAATGTCACTTTTACTATACTATAAAACTTTAATACAGCATTGATTGTTATCCCAAAAGTCACCAACATAATGGCAATGTCACGGTAAAGGATTTGCTTAATCGTTGAAGCAGAAGAAAAGATTAACAGGGGTACATTTTGTAAAAATACTAAAAGTGAAAAGAAAGACATTTTCACTCTTATTTAATGTTTGTCAAAGTATGTACGGAACTAGAATGCATTGGCTAGATTACAAGCAGCCTACTATATATATATATATATATATATATATATATATATATAAGTATATATATATATGTTTTTTGTTTGACCCCAACCACTTTCTCCACTCAAGATTCATTTATTGAGGTGCCCAAGGATGTGAATGTTGCGGAAGGACAGGATGTGCAAATGCCATGTGCCTTCCATGCCTCTGGACCGTCTGCAAGAATGCTAGAAATTCAATGGTGGTATCTGAAAGGAACTGCATCGAAAGAATTATCACAAGAGCTACAAATAAGTGCCACTACCAGCAGTTTCAAGGTGATACTGATGGTGTTGGTTGTGTTGCATGAGACGTGTGTCTATTGGCTAACAAGCAGTGCCTTATTCAGTTACAAAATGACTGTGTAGCTTCTTGTCTTATCATCAGGGCATTAAATCACAGTTTTAAAAGTAGAGGGGAAAATGGCACAGAATTCTTGCTGCTGGGTTAGTTTAAAACAAATTAGTGCAGTTACATTTATGCCCCACTCTCTGTTTTCTTTATGTTGTGAGCTATTCAAATCCCATTGCTGTACGTCTTAAGGAGTATATTTTGTATATCATGCCAGAACAGGTTGAAAGTACACAAATCTTTTATATTGATTTAATTGATTAAATTAAATTCACAAATAGTATTCTGATCAAATCCACACAACTGTTCTCCATTCATCTGATCTCAATTTCAACACAATCAGTGGGGCAACCCCCTTTAGAAAAAGGTTGCCAACTCGGTTAAAATGGTTAGTTTATTAATATTTGACACACATTTACCCAATATGTTCTACTTATTAAAGCTAGTTCACCATTTATCTGACTTAAACTTGAGCTGTAAGATAATGAAGCTTCAGCAAATGTTCAGGCAGATAACTCAAAGTCTGTGCTCCGCTGATGTAAGCCACCATACTGTGTGTGCTACACACACTAAACACTTGACAAATCTGTTCACAATCAAATGTCCATGTCAGTGACGGAGCGGGAGGTATTAAAATGGCCTGAAGTCAAGGTTAGATTCTGTGCTTCTTAGATGAGGTGATGGGACTCCCACCTCCACCCCAAATGCCACCTAGGATCTGCTGATCTGTTCCAAGGGGGGATCGATGTATGAGTGCTTTACAATACTTCGCAGACTCAACCATACAACACTTCATTGTCTTCAAATCTAATACTTTTTTTGAATGATGTCTGCCAACCAGTAAATTAATTAAAAACGTCTTTAATGGAGAGCCTAAGGGAGGGTAAATAACGAATAATTGCTTTTTGATTCCTGCTTTTCCATTTTTAAGTCTGTAACCCTATCTTTGCCGCTTTTCGGATCTGTGCTCTACTGATCTTCATCCTGTTAAGTTCTACAAAGCAAAGTACACTGATAGGGTATTTGAATGGTACTGAAAATCGAAGGGAAAGTGTTAGGAGGACAGTGCAATGCTTCTTTGTGAAAAAAAATATATTGACATACTGAGATTTTTATCATAATAATCATCCATCTTTTTTATTTTTAGGTCAGTCCCAAGGAGGCCACAAAAATTAGTGTAAGTAATGTTTAATTTTTTTTCTATCATCACATGTAAATAATATGGATCATATACATGGGTAGAAGCAGCCAACAACATTAACGTTTGAGATCAATACTGCACATTTTAACATCTAAGGGTAAATGAATGTCAATGAAAAACAAATGGGAAACTGAAGTTCTAAAATACAGCAAACTAGACGAGAAAGCAATACTCGGGCACATAATGCAAAGGATTGAAAAACACAATCTGTGTCCCAAGTGTAAACACAGATGGCAAAGAAGAACGATATCTGAAAAAAGGATAGAAAGATGTCCTGAAGCTTAAAAGGTATTTTAACAAGTTGATTCAACTTTGCTTATTGAATCATAGTGATTCAGAGTGACAAGATAATTGTTTATTTGGACATAAAATTCATACAAATTCAGAAAAAAAATCTTTGTTTGAAAACGATATTTTCTTGCATTTTTAGGTAAATGTTTACTGGTCTGAACAAAATCTACTGACAAACTAGACTGACTACTGTTATAATAACATAACTGTGTAACAAGTGGGCACTTAAGAGCATTGGATTCTGCATTCATCTGGCATTTTGTGCTTTTATTATTAAACTCTGTTCAGTCTGATTTAATTATTTTAAGTGATCTAGAGCCCAAATTAGGTTAGCTTATATGTCACTTGCTGAGCATGGTGCTTGAAATCTCCACAATGTGGAGATAAATAAAATAAAGTGAATATAAATACACTGCATGTAAACAGCATTTGGATTCTTACATAAAACAAGTTATTTAATGTCAAAAAAAATATAATTCACCTAACAGGGTGGAACTTTGAGGTTGCTACCCACAGGTCAACGTCATTAAACATCTATTAAATTATTTAACTGAGTAAATGCTTAATTCAGTAAGTTAATTTGAATTCCGTCATAAGGAAATGATGTTACCTGCACATGTACACTTGTCTCATGAACAATGCAGGCAATTTGATGAAAGGTGAAAAACGACGAACTTACAGGGTGGAACATTATTTTAGGTTAGGGTTAGGGTATTATTGAAGTATTTCAGGGAAAACATTGCACTTTTCACATTAAATATTAGAAAGACAATAGAACAAAAAGATAATCTATGGTATGTCTCTACACAGGCTGTGCGGGTGCAGGGCAATGCGATATCACACAGCCTCAGTTTGTTCAAGGTACGAAAGAAAGACGAAGGGTTTTACGAGTGCCGCGCCTCCAACCTGTGGGCTGACGAAGCGCGGACATTTAAAGTCCAGGCGAGGTTGAGGATCAGACCAAGCAACGGGATGCTGGCGGAGGAGGCCTTGTCTCACATCCAAAATAGACGGCCACTCAGGAAAAGCAACAAGGCCTTTGCTGGAGTGTCTTCAGAGACAAGCCACGCAGGGCTAGAAAATCCCTGGTCACCTCACCAGGCTGGACCTGGTCTCCTTCCCACTAGAATGTCCAACAAGGCAGTGTTGGTATGTACCTCTTCTGCTCCACCACATCATGGGAATATGGCAATTTCACTGCAACAACCCAAAAAAGGCAAGTTTGCTTTTGTAAGAATTTCAAATAATTTGTTTTGTGGGGGCATGTAATGAATGTACATGTGATGCACATGTAAAATCACTGGTCTTCAACACTCCATGTCCAACTAGGCAAGATGGCCCCTGTATACAGGCCATAGTATGTCTATGTCAATGTCAATTTCCTGACTGATGTGAGTTGAACCATTTAAGAATTGTAAATGTGGAACATTATTAAAAACTATTCTTGAATCATAGAAGCCTGAGTTAATCTTACTGCAATGTTACTTTAAGACCACTAACACCACTGTGTCCTGTATTTTTTGGTATCTTGACATCATGTTGTTGCCCTGGGAGTAAATAAGAAAAACTAACTAGATGAACAAGCTTTATGATCAGACTCTGGTAAACAGATGAGAAAAAAAACTAAATCTGAATTAAGAGAGTCCAAAGTTGATACATTTTAAGGAATTATCTTTTATTATTCTCTGTTCTCTAACAGGTTCTGGAGTAACATGCAACCCACTTTCCTTCATCACCATCTTTGTACTGCATACGTTTCTACACTTCCTGCTAGCTCTATAACTGTCATGGTCAGCAAAGGATAAGACCCAAACTCAGGCATGTCTCCAGTAGGTGGGCTTTAAATTCCAAAAAACCTAAGAACAAAAACAGCACAACAGCAGGCTAGAAAACATCCTCCATACAAACAATGAACAGGCAAGGGACAACACAAGAATCAGGGCTTGAATACAAAACCAAGGGAAACAATCAACCAATAAGAAACAAGACACAAAAGAAGGTAAGAGGGGGTAGGTGCAAACAGTTAACTGAAATCAGGTCCAAGATGGGCCAGGCCATGACAATAACAAACATTAAACACATATGAACTGCAGCACTGTTGTCTGTAGGTAGCATATTTAATAAAAGAAAGAAAGAAACTGAACATAATTTTTATAGAGACTTGTAACCGAAAATATTTTCTGCTTTGTTAAATTTTTTTTTAATTGATAGAAGGAAGAGATGCTACAACAAATATGACCTAAAATTGGTGTTTTACATTCTGTTAATATAACAAATGTTTTTCTTCATAGGTTAGGTATATCCTTTCAAATTCAAATAAAAAATACCCGTTTTTGTCTTTCACATAATGTGAGAAAATTGTTTAAGGTTTCCCAGTATTTTAGGCTCCTCTCCTTGGACACTATAGATATTTCACCACTGGGCTGTAAGGTGAGTGGCATACCTTTTTGTATGCCACCCATTTTTCTCAGGGTATGCTAATAGCAAACAGACTTGCAACGATAGATTAATTTATCTCGAGACTGGGAAAACATGTTCATAAAAAGCTTATAAGATCTATTAACAGAGCCTACAAGCCACATCAGAGTAAATCTTCACTCTTATTAGAGTGCCTGTCCAGTTTCATTCACATTCCAAAGTTTGAATTAATTCAGTCTGGAATGTTACTGTAAAGAGGTATTATTCAGCTTTATTTTTGATATAACACATATGTTGTTACACTGTTGAATAGAATGTAAATGTAGTAAATTAGCTAAATATGTAATGCTTGTAGCTATACTCTTGCAAGCGAAGGCAGATGCATTTTACATGCAAGGCTGAACTACCTAAAATGCAAATCCATTGTAAAATCCCCAATAACTGTTGCAACCATTAGGCAGGTGCTTTGAGATTAACAACTCACGTCATCTTTGATGTGCTGCCCAAGAAAAGAATTAAGCAGCTGGACAGTAGAGATTAGAGGTTACGGACGTCTTTTACTCGTTGTAATTGTTTTTCCCAAATCTTATGGTAAACAATTTACACACATGCCAAAGCCAGAATCCAAGCCTATGAACAGATGGAATGTAAAGCCAGTGACAATGCTTGACAAATGAGCATCACATTACTGGGTTCCACACATACACCTTGTTCGGCACACAATTCTTTTCTAAATATTATCTAAAGGGCATAGTTATATTTTCAATGTAATATTTTTATATTATTTAATTCTTTGTGTTTTTGTTCTATATGTATGTTTATGATCGTTCATTTGATCATTCCTGTTTCTCTTGTGGTGGCTTGTGGTGGCTCGCAGGTATGGGGTGTGTAAAAACAAAAAAGTGAACAAATACCTTTTTATTTTATAAATTATAAATTTAAGTTCCCAAAATGCCACATTTGTTAATCTAGATTCAAGAAATAACAATGTAATTTAAAACTATATATGTATTTTTAGCTAAATCTCAAACAGCAGAGTGTAATAAAAAAAATAAAATAATGCTTTTTTTCTTGGATGTATTTCACAAATTGGATTTGAATGTAGAAAAGTGTTTTAAGAATTATAAATTATATCTATACTTTTTTTACTGTAAATCATATACATGTTTAAACTTTACATCTGATCTTAAATACATTCAATACCAATGTATGTTTAAAATATTTGACTATTAAAGCACACAAAGACTGTTACTGTGGACAAAGAAACAATTTGTTGAAATTGATTTATTGCACAGGTCGAATACAGTGAATGTTCTTTGTGGTAATATTTTATGTTTAAACAAAGAAAAATGAAAAGTGTTTTAAGATGTAATGTGCCGAGATCGTCGTTAGGCCATGAAACCGTAATAGCCAACCCCGACATTATGTACCAGAGTGCACAAACATAAGTAGATACAGTGACTTAAAATAGTATTCATTTTTTATTTAGATTATATATTAGAAATCTACAGTATATCCCAGAGATGTATTTGAGCAACAATAATGGATGCATTTTTGCACTTCCGTGTAATGTACAGTAATGCAATGCCATCATATCTAGATATATTTATTACTTTGTACATTTTTAAACTGCAAACAGTCAAAGAGTATCATATTATGACTACAAAAAATGTTAATAACAAACTTCATGCTGCCAAATGACTGTTAATTATTGTATTAGGAGGACTGCTATTTGACAAACTTGCATCCCCTTAGAAAAGCTCCTAAAATGCATGTGTGTTCCATGGGTCATGTATTTTAACTTTATGTTGCTGTGGCCCTTCCTGTCCTTGTTTAACCTGCAATCCAATCAGTTTAGTGAGTGTAGCAAAATTCTTCCCACATCCATCAGTTAGATTTCAAAGGCTTTAGCTCACTGTGTTCTGAGCTGCCAGATGCTCACTGGCATAAGCCTTTATGTACTTAAGCCCTACCATACACACTTCCTCTCTCTGTCTCATTCTGTCTGCCTCACTATCCATTTATCTCTCCAAATGCCTCCATCTTTTTATCCCTGCTTTCCCTCCCTCTGCTTCTCCTTTCTGTTGTTAAAAAATCAAAGAGAAAACAAGTGTGTTCCTGCTAAAAAAGTGTCTGATTGCTAAAGCAAAGGCCTTAACTGTAAGTACACATTGAAACATATTTATAGATATGAACAGACGGACACATGGGAACATGGGAATTTGAAAAATTGTAAAGTTTATCTTTGAAAGGTCTAAGTCAAATTTCCTTGCAATTGAAACCTGACATATGTAATTATTACAAAGAAGAGATATTACTTTAAATGTGAAATTAAATTACAATGTGAAATACATCACAATACTTTACAATTTGAGGTCTTTCTATTTTATCTTTTTTTTTTTTGACAGAACAGTTGGTAGACAGGAAATGTGGGAAAGAGAGAGAGAGAGAGAGAGAGAGAGAAAGAGAGAGAGAGAGAGAGAGAGAGAGAGAGAGAATGGGAGACATGCAGCAGAAAGGGCCAAGCCGATTTTGAACCCAGGCCGCCACAAGGGCACCAGATTGGAGTCAATTAAAGGCTGGGATAAAAGGGGGTCCTCTGAAGTATATTCTTAAAATATACAGTATGTCCATTTAATGCTGGGGGATTTGTAACGAGCATAACCGGTATAGTAAAAGAAAAATTCGGAAGACATTAGTAGCCTATATGTTAAATTAAAAACTGACCAAACATATTTGACAATTGAAATGTTTATTTAGTCCAAAGGGAAAATGTACAGTATATAATCTCGCAGGATTTATTTAGCTATTTTGCTAATGATATATTAGCCTTATCCTTTATACCACAACTACCTAGCTTTTTTTTTACTGAGACCATATGTTTTCTAACATTCCCTCATGCAGCTACATGTATGAATCATGTCTATTAATTTAAATCACACATTTGCGATACATCAACATTTCGCTACTATTTAGCAAAAAAGGTTTGGCTGGCCACTTTTCATTATCCAACCATCCATCCATTAGTTATACCGCTTATCCTATGCAGGGTCGCGGCCCTTGGGCCAGGTGGGGATTGAACCCAGGATCTTCTTGCTGTGAGGCAACAGTGCTACACACTGAGCCACTTCTCATTATAGGTTTCTTCAATGCAAAGGATGAATTTACAGTAACAGAATGATTTAGAGAACAATAACAAATCCGTATGCCCCTGTCATGAACTTGACTCAAAACTGTAGTTGCCATTTACAGTTACCTTTTAGCACACCGCCCTCTGCTGATCAGTTGGCACTATACACGAGCAAGACAACACCTAAACCCATTTACTCTTAAATAAAAAAACAGTTCCTCTTCAGCTCCTGCATGAGTAAAAGGTTATCTCTGACAAAATACAGACAGAAGAGAATACAATCTGTATGGTTTTCCTTTGTAATATAAGAAGATAAATACACATAAGAATATACAAATATTTTCTAATCAACTGATCACAAACGAATCTGCATTGTACTACAATGCACTACAATGTGTTGGTATATATATATATATGTTTGGGTTCAATGCCACGAATAATTTAGGCTGCTTTAAGAGCAAAGGGAGGCCCAAGCGAGTATTAGTACATAAAATATAGCATTTATGAATTAAAGATGTTCCCCAATTTGGGCTAAAATACTAGACCACTAATAGATTTGCTTATAATCTTTTTTTTAATCTCTTAAACAGGTGTTGTTTTTTCTTTAAGTGGTTGGATTGAGTAGTAAAGTACATTTAAGCATGGGTGTGGTTGCCACCGCAAACCCCAACTCATCAGGTAATTTGTTTTTAACCCCAAGATGAAGATTTATTTTTTCCAGCACGGAGGGTTTGATCCACCTTAAACAGCCTGCTAAATTGTTCTTTAGTAACCAAAATAAGATTCAAATGTTGTGTAGTATTGCACGTACAGTATGTGATATGAAAAACCATGTGATTTTGTTATGTTGGTCAACACTTTTTTTATGATTTGCATAATAACAGATGTTTTATTCTCACTTTCTTGAAAAGTACTAAACAGTGTTTTTAATGTTAAAATTGGAATACACAAACCCTTTAGACAAATGTTTAATGTTGAATGCATGTAGAAGAATTTTAGAGGAAAAAACTTTTAAGTGAAAGATTCATTCAGATTCTAGGTAACAATGTTTTTGTGTTCATCTCTGGAGTAAACAACTATGTTTGCCCAAAGCTATGCAAGGTAGCCAACAGTACTTTCAGAAAGACTTAGTTCCTGGTCCTATTACCACAACATGACAGGACATGTCTAACCACTGATAATGGGTTCCTGAGCTTGAGCTCACATACTAGCCCGCTAATAGTCCTGCTTGTAATCTGTTTTTTACCTCCTCAATAGGTCTAAGTTTTCTACTGTGACAGTGTTGAGACTGATAAGTTAATAGATCAACAGGTTTTAGATGCTGGTGGTCATTGTGCGGTCGTCAAGTCAATGATTTTAAATGCTCAGAGTAGTCATTTAATGTTCACATTTGACAGTTTATACTTTTTTCACACTAGTAAATAGAATGCTCATAGTTACAATTTACTAACCCACCAACCCATATTTAATATCAGCGCTCCAGTCTATTAAAGTCCTAATTGGTTCATTACAAATAATATAAGCAACTAAAACCTTGAAGTGCCTGAGATTTAAAAAGAAACTGGGCTACGGTAATAAGGTATTGTTTAGCGTTGACAATACAAAATAAATGTTGCATTAACTTTTTAATACTATATTCTGGTTACACATATAGATGGTACACATTCTATTTATAGTAATAGCAGTTATTACAAAGCATTCCAGGTATTTGGAGAGCAGCCAAGTTTTTGGACAGTGACACATTTTTTGTTGTTGTGGTTCTACATAGGATTGAAAAATTAAACAATAGCAATGATGTTACAGTGCTGACTGTCACAGTTAATTTGAGGGTATTAACATCCATATTGGTGAACCATGCAGGAATTGGGTCAGGGTTTGGGGGAATAGGGATTCCATATTTGATTTGAACAAGAAACAAGGGCAAAACAAGCTTTTCAACAAACAATGATATAACCACCTAGAAACAACCCAAGGAACTTAAATACATGACTAAATGTCCAATTAACCAAAAGGATATATGACATAACAAAGATGTAGTATGTGGATAACGTTAATGATACATAATATCAAGTGGGCATGCTGTTGACATTACTGGTTTTAAGTATCTCTTTAGTGTTATACTTTTTTCTCTTTCAAATCTCATTTGTTCAAAAGCATATAATTGTTTTCTGTTTACCAGTTACATTCCAAACTTTTACAAAATTCTAATATTTACTATTATATAGTCAATTACGTAGATCGTTTTTTGTTTAGAAATGTACAATTAACACTGGTTACGAGCTTTTAACAAATTTTGTTGGACTTCTTGAATATAGAAGTGTTCGACTTAATTGGTTCTTGCAACCAAATAATTTTTTTTGTCATTTAGGATCAAGCTTATTGCATTGTTGAATGTCATTTGAAATGGCTGGATGTCAACACACTGTTACTTTTGTCAAATAAGTTGCAATGAATAGGTTTGGAATTGTCAACACTGCAGTTATAACGTGATGGGGATTTTGTGCACTTGGCCTATTGTGACTGTGCGTCATGAGATACCAAAAGGATTTCAGTCGCATTGCTGTGAATAAATCATTTAAAGATTTTGAGAAGCTGTTCCTGAGTCTTCTTTAAAAAAATACTGTATGCAATTCTGTCCTGATTATAGCTGTTATAGACTTGTTTTAAGGCTGTAAATTATTTACTTCAGGCCTTTTTGTCTGTTTTAAGACCGAGCCAGCCTTGATATTATTCCTACAAGTAATTATTTCGGGGGGGGGGGGGTTTACACAGATTTTTTGTTGGGTTAACTACAGGAGGTTTTGCAAGGCCCCAAGTGCAGCTTGTGATGGAGGAGAACAGTGCGTGACACACATTTTTTTCTTTGCTCCGTATAGTGTGACCCAAAGCCTGGCCTGACACAAGTTCATAATCACATTTCCTGGCACAGCCTGACAGAACTTTAGAACTATGTTTGATAAGATAACAATTTATGATAAAAAAAAAACTGTTTGGCTTAAGAAAGAGCTACTCTATAGGCCATGTAGGGTTACTGTATGAAACGACTATTGGATCAGTGCAATCTTTTCCCTTCTAATTAGGCCATTCTTCATTATTAAATTACTATATGAGGCTGCTTTTTCCTTTTTTTCAGATTGTAAACGTGTTCCTCTGTTTTGGATAGACAACTGTTTTTAAAATAACATTTAACTTCTTTATGTTAAGATTATTATTTTAACATGCAGTTATGGATGTGTTTATTTACACATTCATTTATGTGGATGTAGAACACAAGGATAGTGTTAAATAATAAAATTTTATGCAAATAATTGCAAGTATGTTTTATCTCAATGTTTTATCTTCAGAAAATATACTTAGAATTGAACTCCTTTCAGACCATGTTAATTGAAAGTATCATTTCAATGAAAATGGCTTTAGGTAATGAAATACCTATGGGACCTGTGCGCAGCACCAGAAACTGCTCCAACAAGAAGTAATGTCCACTGCAACTACCCAACCCAAAGATTTCAGACGAATATTCTTTTCAGATGCTAAATATTTAGGCTACCTGATACCACCCATTTGCAGGCATCCATCCAATAACCTTGGTAACAAACAGTCCACACGAAGCATGATCTTGCATAATTTAGACATGATGCAACTTTGCATGGTCATCATGACTATTCCTAAATGGATACAGTTTATTTAAACTGAATAGATATGGTGACTCTCAGTCAGATATCTTAATTTTAACTAAATAGAGCAAGCGAGGAAGTGTTACTTTTTGACATGCAATATTTATGGCTTAGAAGAGGAATGGGGTCCTTTTGGCTACAAGTTGACTAACTATTGTCTCTGTCAACCTCAATGCTAAACAACCAGCATTTAGCTAACAGGAGCAAGCAAGGAAAAATTTGTGTTAAGTTGCCCTTACAATGGTCTAAACTTGACTTTCCCTATAGATGCCCTTCAATGAAAAAATGCTGCCGTCCATACATGACAGTGTCGCAAAGGGTGCCCTTTCCAGTAGAAAATATTGGATGCATTGCTGTATATGGTACTCCTGCAGTGAAGATAACATGATGAAGTGCCCAATTAGGTGCACCTTATAATGGAGAAGTGTCCCCCCAATGGATAAAATGTAATGCAGTGTTGTAAAGGATGTCCCGACATGCACAAGAATGTGGGGAAGTTTCCTAACGGATGCCCCTCCAGAGGACAACATTTTATGTGGTGCCTTAGAGGTGCAATTTCAATGGGATAAACTTGAGGTTCCCTACAGGTGCCTTTCTGATTGAAATAAACTCATGAAGTGCCCTCTTGCATACCCTTCCAAGTGAAAGAACATAATGAAGTGCCCTTGCAATGGAAAGAACAAAATCCCTGTGAAGGAAATTAGATGCAGTGCCTAAAGTCTCACCTACAACATACCCTCTAGGGTAGGGTTTCCCGAAGTGGGTGCCGTGACGACAGTTTAGGGGTGCAGCCAAATACTTTGACAAGATTGAGAATTGACCTCTCAAACCCTGCTTATATCCAAATGTTTTTTTTTTGGCTTAAAGAGAACATAGGAGATGCTTAAAGAAAATGATGCTGACTGACACATTCATAACTTCTGTGAAAAATAGCGGAGGAAATGTGATGGTATGGGACTGTTTTTCTCTTGTAAGTTGGGTGCAAGGAATTATTAACCAGAAAGGTTAACACTTGATTTTACAACGTCACACCATCCCAATGCTTGATTGGTGAAAATGTTTGCATGCAGCAAGACAATGATATCAAGCATTCTCCGGTTATGCAACAACTACTTGTTTGAAGAAACAAGGAGCCAGAGGACAGTCTTTGATGTACAGGCTGGCATAATGTCCAGATTTCAACCTTATTGAGCTCTTGTGAGATGGTTTATCATAACGTCAGGGAAAGTGACAAGTCAAAATGCAGTTAAAGAGGGGGTGGTCAATCAAGAATGAGCTTGGCACCGCAGTTGCATGTATTTACCATGAGAGGCACCATTTTGGACTCCAGACAGATTACTGTCTGCCTTTGTCTACTCTAGGTACTCAAATTGTTGCTAAAACTCCTGAATCTGTGTATCAGTGTGTGCATTTATATTTTGTTGTGAAGTAGTTTGAATCATTCTGCAGACTTGTGATGGTTTACTTTGTATGTAGTTGTGTCAAATGGTTTGTGGTTGTGATTAAAATTATGCACACTATGGGATGTGTGTAGTTTCATATTAACATTTATTAAAATAATAATAGCAATTTTACTTTACATTTAATAAAGCAAAAATGCTGCAAAAGTAAAATACACAAGCATATTATTACTTAAATATTGTCTGACAACTTCCTTTTTAGATATTTAATATTAATTATATAAAATTTGCTCTTAAAAATGCATTAAAATAACGCTATAGATGGTAACACTGATCATCTGTGAGACCAACAACTAGAATGACTCAAAAACATCAGCGTAACACATTCAGTTTTTTCATGCAGTTAAAATCGCCCCGCAACGCACATTCATTCACCGCTTTTGTGCCAGGTTTTCACCTTTCTTCTAGCGAGCGCCTTTAACCCAGATGACCACCGGTGAGCAAAGAGGAGGGGCGTTCTTGTTTAGAAAGCCTGCTAGCCTGTCATGTGACTGCGATGACGTATCCTGCTTGTAGCAGTACAGACATAAACAACAGTTGAGTGGAGCGCAGAAAGGAGATCAGCTGGCGGACTGGTTGGCAAGGCTCTGCTATTTGCTGTTTTGCTAGCTGACCAAGAAATACACTTTTACAAATATATTTCTTTCCAACTTCAGCTACAGTGATAGCTAAGTTTGGGAAGGAGATAAGGGATCTCGTGAGCATTTGCCAAATATTAAATGCAACTAGGGAGCTTTAGTGGACTATTCAATACAAAAGTAACCTTCGTGCATATGTTCTAAGAAGCAAAACAAGAAATCGCAATTATGGACAACGCCTCTAAAAAACATTGTTGTGGTACGTATTATTTCTTTATTTCCAAGCTATGTTCAGTATTGCCGCACATTTGCGGTTGTAAGGATTTCGCCGAATTATTTAACTATTTTGGTAAGGGTTATTAAAATACTGTCTTCATTAATGAAACCGAGTCTTTATATCTAAGCGTGATGCAAAATGCACAAATACGAAATAATCTGCTATCACCAAGGCAGGCTACAGTATTGGTCGTTCCATATAAGCATGAAAACAACAGCGCTTTGTGGTCTGTCTGTCTGTGTGCCAAGCAAAATCGTGAAAACAGCTTCGCTGGAATGATACTCATCATGACTCCTGCAACATGACAATGCAAAGATATTATTGAAATAGTTTTGAACTAGAAATGTTTTAAAAGCAAAATATACACGTATTATTTTAAACATGGACAGACTACCTGTCATTCTCACGCAAACCTTTTTAGGTTTGTATTACAACCAACACGAGCATTATTTTTGTGTTTTAATCTTGGGATTCATTCTTGATATAATTTTTATTTAAATTAATAAAAAACACAGATAATCTATGCCAATGTAGCCTACTGCATGGTGTGGAGTAATAAGCATTTGAGAGGATTACGGCATGTTCAGCAATGATATCAAATAAAATGGCTGAATCTTCTGAGGGGGAAAAAATGTGATTTAAGTACAAAGTTTAAAATTCCGAATCTGGATTATTATTGAATATTCTTTTGAGATAACTATGCTTACTAGTTGTGTTTACTATATAGCTAGCTATTGTTGGGTTGCATAGTCCATTTGTCTATATTAGGACTTATCAAATAACATTTTATTAAAAGGCAATTAATTTAAACAACATAGACTATTCTGTATTTTTTTCCGAATAAAGAATAATTAGAATATGAGTTGGTAATAATAAAAATATTTGCAATACAAGTGTATTGACTAATACATGTTTGCCTTAATAGTTCAACTAAGCCTTGAGGGCAAATTAAATAAATTGCTCCACATTCAGAATTTTACTAATATTAGACCTTTACTTGTTTTAAATGTCTTAAATTATGAGTAAGCAGGAGACTAAACAATGTAAATAAATATTTAGAGAGCTTGCCATTGCATTATTGGTTTTATGTGGCATAGTCTTACTCAAGTTCTCTAAAGAGTCTAGTCTCACAGGTTGAGCTTGGTAGCCCATAAAAAAACAAGGTAATTAGGTACTGACATATGGTCGACTGTTTGCATACATTTCTGATTGTCAGATTTTGTTTTGTTTAATTAATGAGATTTAAAAAAAAATCTGTAAAATCAAAACATTCTGTAAATTCAGACACATGGATTGAATTAAAACAACCTTTTTGGACAATGTGCTTAGCAGATGGTTTTGTTTTATGTATTTATTTTTGTGTAGGACTATGACTAGCTTACATTTGAACAAGAGCATTGTGACATCAAAGCCAACAATAGACTGTTTATTTTTCCACAGTCAGCTTTTGTTACAAGTTTTTAAGATCAGCTTTCTTCCCAATTCCATAGGTTGCACTGAAACATGACTTTTTGTTAAGAGTTGTCCATTAAAACAAATTGTTGGGACACATTCTAGAAATGTTAACTGCTTTTTCACGTCATTATGCTTTTTTTCACAGAATCTTTCCGAGACTTTTTTACATCCGCTAAGTTCCTTATTTATATGGGACATGCATTATCAACATGGGTAAGTATATATATATATATATATATATATATATGCATATGCATATACAACTATTAAAATGCAACACTTGTTTCACGGTTTAAGTTAAAATTTAATAGTTGAGAATTTACATTTTTTATTTAATGTTATTATAACTGACTTATGTCCATAAAAATTGCTATATTTCAAAATGGAGAGTGACAATTTAAACTAATGGAGTAACGGCTTATTCTAAGATACAAAATGTTGGGGGTTATCCTGATCATATTTCAGTGATCACAGCAGAATCCAAAATGTAGTACTGTACTACTGTACAGTTGATTTAAAATCAAGATGTTGTTAAATTGATTAAGAGGTAGTAATTTAAGAAATCCCTTTATGAGAAATCCCGGGATGCACCAGAGAAAAGACATGTGTAATTGCCTCGGGTTCTGGATTGCCTGTGATTTGTCCTTCTTCTGGACACAAACCTGCTCTTCAAGTGTGATGCTTGTTTTTCTGAAGCTAGTGGCTGAACAGGAAAACTTGCGGGGATAATCTGAGAAGAAGCACTTCGTCTTGAGAATTTAACAGCTTTGCCATTACAAGTCTGTCAGATAGGTAGCAACCTGGAGTATGGCAGTCAACCCATCACAGCTGAACATGATCCACTTTTTGTCAGGAAGTGCTTTTTTTAATACAAGGAATACGCTCTTTAGCACACCAGTTGGCACTACATCACCTAAACAATGGTCAGGAAGAGATTTGTATAACTAGTACTATTCTTTGGTAAATGACAAAAGCATCAAATGTAAGGAGTTTATTTGGTTACCTACCGGAGATATTTGAGAAGCTCGTGTAGAACTATTGTGTAGGCTTGGTGTTCACAGGTGCTCATAATCTGCTACGGAAATTGCCACACTCCCTTGGTGCTCATTAGTGATGTGGCATAGAACTGTGAGCACCAATGAGGTATCCCCCAAAGCAGCATGGATAGCATATTTTTGGTGGCTCCAATATCCACCATCTATTTCCAGTCCCGGGGAAACGTGGGCTGCTTGGATGTTATTGAATTGCCTGAGGATAAACAAGCCCAAGCTCTCAGATTGCCGAGCACTATTCAAGAGTATAAAGAGTCTCCTAAATCTCTAAACTTCCTTCACTACATGCGGACATGCCCCTGACACTGGCCCTTGAAAAACCATCCATTGTCATTTGACTCCAAACAGCGGCCTTGGCTTCAATGTTGTCCCTGTTTTAGCTATGGATGAGTGTTCAAGGAACTGGCATGTTGGGAATTTAGTCTAAACAACAATGCTGAGTCACTGTAGTCTGCACACCACAACGTCTGGTGGTGCAAAAACAAAATAATTTTTTTTATGAAAAGAATCTTGAAACAAGAACAATTGACAAGTACAGATACTAGCTATTAGAGCACCGCTGAAATCACAAGAAATAAGTTTTAAAAAATATAATAAAATGTGTTTGATTGATCCGCTGTGTCATTGTTTAGGCAAGAGGATGACCAAAAAAGGTTTTAGCAATGGTTTATCACCCACTACTGTCTGTGTCATTACAGAACATACATGGATTAGATACCTATAAACTCAGTTTGTCAGACTCAAACTAAAATATTTATATTTTATATAGAACTTTAATAATAATTCCACCTGTGTCACGTGTCAACTAGGACAAGGTCTAAATCGAAACATAGATTATTTGTTGTCTTCTTATGATTTCTTGGAAATCTGTAACTCATTTGAGTAGCAGGTTGTCCAGATTTAATAGCTGAACATAGTAGACTTTCCAAGCATTATGTGTTATTGTTTAACTTATATATTGATTATGAAACATGCCAACCTGTGTCTTCTGCAGAGTAGAAAATAGAACAGACCTGACTGAGAGATAACGTGTAACTTTTACAGTCGGAACTGGATATATAGATAGATGTATGAACTTATTGACCCCAAAGGAAATTGCAGGTGTTACAGAAGCTAGCACATTATTTAAGAAAACATAAAAGAAAAAATCTCAAAGTAAGGACAGTATCAGTACATTGGCGTAATATATTTTTATTATATATATATATACACACATACATACATACATACGTACATACATACATACATACATACATACATATACACACACACATACATACATATACAAAAATGTATGTATCTTGTTTTTGTATAATGTGGTGGTTTAATTATGATATGCTTATTAACTTCGTTGATCCTTTCTGTGAAAATTGGGACAATATGAAT
The DNA here is from genome assembly GCA_036023535.2 of Galaxias brevipinnis. Taxonomy (NCBI): domain Eukaryota; kingdom Metazoa; phylum Chordata; class Actinopteri; order Galaxiiformes; family Galaxiidae; genus Galaxias; species Galaxias brevipinnis. The sequence goes on from JAVQIZ010003181.1 coordinate 68,344, forward strand.
AAGTCCACCACAATGATAATTTAACACAATTAAATAAACCTTCTGGCCTACATTGCATTATTTATTTGTTAGTTGGACAGCTCCTGAACTGGTTGTGTATATTTTTGTTTCTACAGGGCGATCGAATGTGGAACTTTGCTGTAGCCATATTTCTTGTGGAGCTATATGGCAACAGTCTTCTCCTCACAGCTGTCTATGGACTAGTAGTTGCTGGATCTGTGTTGTTGCTTGGGGCCATTATTGGCAACTGGGTAGACAAAAATCATAGACTTAAAGGTAAGGCAATATTCTTATTGTTACTCCTATCAGAATCTATTAAGAATACAAAATATGTCATTGACCCATTTGTTAAGTAGAATGGCGTGACTGGGTTATGAGATCTGAATTTACTAACAACATCCGTTAAACTGAACTGCCAGAGGTTTTTTCCAGAAATCCCTCATGATTTTGTTTTTACACAATAGTGGCCCAGACTTCACTGATTGTCCAGAACTGTGCTGTTATAATCTGTGGAATCCTGTTGATGGTAGTCTTCCAGTTCAAAGAACAGCTACAAGAGCTCTATAATGGATGGATTCTGGTAAGAATCAGATACAGTGCTGTGACAAAATGATTTTATTCTATTTAAAATGTGTTTTGTTCATTTGGTCAGAAATGTACCCAATATATAATACTAGATGTACAAGGAACTTTAGTTAAACAAATAACACTTTAAACGTAGATGATATTTGAATTATATTATTCGATTTATGGGCACCCAATGCCCTATGTGGAAAAAGTAATCATGCACTTTACTAAACAACAGGGTACACCACCATGAACCATGAATGCATGTAGTTGTTAGAGACAACACAAAGAACATGCATTGTTAAAGCAATCAAATACATTGGCCGCCTCAGTTTCATTTTTATCACAATTATGTATTATAATTTTTGTGTACTCAATTAAGCCTTAAGGGTGTTCTTATATCATTTCATTTTCACAGCCTAGCAATGTCTTTGTAATGGAACGATGTCCAGAAAGGTTATATAATTAATTTAACTATGAAGCGGAGACTAATTGGCCCAAAGTTTATTTCAAATATATGTTATTGGTGTCGATCACAAATATTCATAACGGTTCATCCCTACTTGTGACTAGGCTTCTGTAGCTCTTGGGGGTCATCTGGATGTTTTTTTGTTGGCAAACTTGGCAAATAAATTGTGATCTGTGATTGTTAAGATTGAACTATTGGGGTTGCCATGTACACCATGCCATGAAGCAGACCATTATACGTATAATACTTCTTTACGAAGAAGGCCTACTTAATTCTAAGCCTGGAGTTGGCACAAAAAGGGAATTTTGGCTTTGAGAGTGTGGCCTGTGGTTTGACTGGTTATGAAATGGGGAAAAGCAAAAGTGATGATTATGATCTTTTTCGTGATTGTACAGTCAGCATCTTTCTTTCGTCACATGAGTCAGAGTGAAATTCTGTCTGCTCATTTTGGGTTTCTACACTATTCTAGACTAAAAACAGGTGTTCCATAATGTAACTCAAAATAACAAACAAATCAGCATGTCAGTTTCTTTGCTCTTGCATGTGGAGACAAAACATTGTATGGTTAGCTGTGTCTGGTGTAAAAAAAATGTTTTTCGTGTGTGTAGGGTTTCTTTATCATGGGTCTTTTAGCTGATATGATCATATATTGTACTTTAGGGTTCTTGTTCAACATTTTCATGTTACGTTTTTGGGTATTGTGGTATTGTGATGTTCTACCTGGGTTTCTATGGGAATCATAATAAGTCTATGTTTATTGCAGACTTCTTGCTACGTTCTGGTCATCACCATTGCCAACATTGCCAATCTTGCTAGCACTGCTACCTCCATCTCCATACAGAGAGACTGGGTAGTGGTTGTAGCAGGACAGGACAGCAGCAAGCTGGCAGGTCAGTTCATATCATTTATTTGTCTCAGTTTGGTCACATGAATAGCAATTGACTCCGGTAAAGTAAACTTTGACCCCTTTCGAAACTGCGTCACTCCTGTTTTTATAACCCCTCTGTTACCTCGCTGCCCTTCTTCAATAAAAGTTGTAAAGCAGATTTAACAGTCTTTTAGTCCCATATCACATTTCACAGGCCATGGAGCCAAATCAGTGATTTGTCAGCGCTCTGTACTATATTTGCTTATCTTCACTGGAAAAGAAAAATTAACCTGCAGTGCATTGCACTTTATAACCTTTGGAAAACCAAAGGAAACAACAATTATTTCTCTCAATTGAATTTGTGGGATAAAAATATTTTATAATCTTGCTGTTGATCATCTCACTTTGGACAGTGCTTGTAGATTATACATTTTTACTGTTGATATCCAGAATCTTGTAGAATATACCATATTATTGACCTGAGCTAATATTACTATAGGCATATGTTTGTTGCTTTCCCCATAGATTGTGAGTGCTGAATGTAATTCTGTTGGAATGTTGGTAATTCATATTCTCTTACTATGCACCCCTTTTTTCACACCCTGTTCAATAGATATGAATGCAACAGTGCGGATTATAGACCAGCTGACAAACATTTTGGCACCTATGTTGGTGGGACAGATTATGGCTTTTGGCTCCCACTTTATTGGCTGTGGCTTCATCTCAGGCTGGAATATGTTGTCCATGTGTCTGGAGTACTTTCTACTTTGGAAGGTCTATCAGAAAACACCAGCTCTGGCCATCAAAGCCGGAAGAAAGCTAAACGAACAAAAAGAAGAGGACCAGGAGCTCAAACAGCTGAATGTCCATAAAGGTAAATAGGTTTAATTTACTTTTTTTATTTATTTACTCGCCTTCCTTAATTTAACTGCAGCAACGAATGCATATGTTTAGATTTCAATAATATCCAACTTATTGAAGACATAAGGAACCGGTTGGTGATTCAAATAAACATAATTTATTTAATTCCAAAGGCTTTTACCTTGGAACAAAAGTGCTAACAAACCTGGTTAATTTTACCATAGGCTAATAAAAGGCCAAAAATGCAAGTTGTGTAACACAAGGCATGGGCTCACTTCATTCCATTTAAACTGTCTACTTAAGAACACCAAACTTACAAGCTAGTAACTGGTCTGTTCAGTGAAAAAAAAAAAGAAGATGTTTCTATTCCAAATTTAGACCTAAATCAGGTTAGTATAGGCAAGGGTGTAAAGGTAATTTACTACTAGATACCAACCAACATTAATACATATTCATGTATAATAAACATAAAAATTGGGAAACTTGTAAATACTGCTTGCTTGACTCTTGCTGATTCTAGTAAACGTATACACTAAAACATACAGCGAATCTTTAAAAATTATAATTATGGCATGCCAGACGAGGGTTTGTGGTTTAAAAACATACTTTATTATTTAAATGTAGATATATAATAAAGTAGAGTTAAGAATCAAATACTGAAGTGAGTAGGAAAGAAAAGTTACACCGGTGTTACTAGGAAAGTATAATTAGTATACTTTCATCTCTAGGAATGTAGAGCTTGTAGACTGTCGTTAGTTGGAAAATGTAGTTGGTAGATTGATGTTAGCGCGGGCTACATTTCATCGGTCATTGTCATTGCAGCATTGACTGTTTGTCACTACACTCAAAGGTAATGTAGACCTGATCAGTAGTAATTTCGCTGAAGTAACTTTTATTTAAATTGCAAGATATTGGCATCAAATCCCTTTAAATTCATGCTTTAATACATAAATTCTCCCATAACAAAAAGATCAGATCATTAAGACATGGTCTGTAATATTCTCTCTCTTTGCCTTCTCCTTTTCTCCTTTTGTACAGAGTTAGAGAGTGGCCAGAATCCCATGGAGTCTTCCCAGCTTATGAATGAGACAGTCACAGTGGCCAAACCAGACTCTGCCAAGAACAGAGGCTGCTGCTTCCAGATGAATCAACACTTGCACACCTTTAAGTCCGGCTGGGTGGCCTATTACAATCAGTCCATCTTCCTAGCAGGCATGTCCCTGGCGTTCCTCTACATGACAGTGCTGGGCTTTGACTGCATCACCACGGGCTACGCATACACTCAGGGCCTTAACGGTTCAGTGCTCAGCCTGTTCATGGGTGCGTCAGCCGTGTCAGGTATCTGTGGCACCGTTGCTTTCACCTGGGTTCGGAAGAAATTTGGTTTGATCCGCACTGGCTTCGTTTCGGGTTTGGTCCAGCTATCCTGCCTTCTGCTTTGTGTGGCATCAGTCTTTGCACCAGGCAGCCCCTTTGACCTTAAAGTCTCTCCCTTTCGGGACCTCTACAGTCACTTGTTTGGTGACCAGGCACCTCTGCCTGAAGCTGACCACAGCGTGACCGGCATACTGACTAGCGAAGACCACAACTTGGCGTTTAACGGCACCTACATTCCACCTGCTGAAGAACTGCCTCATCTGCAGTCTTACATGTCTGTTGGCCTGCTGTTTGCTGGTGTCATTGCTGCTAGAGTTGGTGAGTAACACAAATTTGGGGAACAAAAGGAGAGAAACAACCCCCTTGCTTTAATCAGTAACATAGAATGGGGTAGTTTGATCTACAGGTCCGTCACATCTACTAAAATATCAGTCGGCAGCCTTTTTAGCATTAGCTCCTCATTGGGGAAATTTGACCAGTTAGTAAAAATAATGTAGACGGTTCCCTGACCTAGGTAATTCAAAGACTTATTGACACAAAGGTTTCTGTTTACCTTAAAAATGATCAATTCAAACCATGACTCGAGCAGTCCATTTTTAACTCACGATAACCACACAAGCCCAATAGACTTCCCTTAGACCTTGTGTGGGAAATCATGTCACAATATGGTGACATTATCAATTTAGTATCATCAGTGAAACATTTGTCTTTGCTTGTTTTTACATATTCTGCAACACCTTACAACAGTAGTCTCATTACGATACATTTCTGTTTCCAATAGGTTTCAGATAGCCCTTTGATAATATCTTACACATAAACACTATGCGGTGAAGTATTTGACAGAAACATGTTGCTTTAAGCTCACTTGTACGTAACAATCATAAAATAAATCATTGGCAACCTGTGATTACAAAATTTACTTAATTTGTCACCGTTAAGATTGTCTGTTCCTGTTTTAATGTGGCTGTAAAAAGAAAAAGACCATTTCCAATGACTGTTCTTTCCTTTCTTCAAGGTCTATGGTCCTTTGACCTAACAGTGACTCAGCTAATTCAAGAGAATGTGATAGAGTCAGAGAGAGGAGTCATCAGTGGCGTCCAAAACTCCATGAACTACCTCCTGGACCTACTGCACTTCATCATGGTAATTTTGGCGCCCAACCCTGAAGCCTTTGGTCTCCTTGTCATCATCTCTGTCTCGTTCGTGACCATGGCCCACATCATGTACTTTAAGTTTGCCTTCAAAAGCCTTGGGAGACGCCTTTTCCTCTGCTGCTTGCCAGAGCAGAAACTTGAGACAGAGAGCCCCTCACTTCCTTCCACTGTGTAACCCATTAAAGTTTGTATCCCATCTCGTACCTATGTATCCCCTCACAGGTCTTAGCTATCCAAAATATTACGATCGCTCCTAGAAGTCAAAATGATAATGCTAACTTAAACCAGTGTCCTATCTGCGGCTTTTGGCTATTGTTTGCAGTGTGAAATCTATGTAAAAAGCAATGGTGGGCCATTTTTTGTGAACCCCTACTTGTAGTTACATGTGTGTTTTCTTCATAATATTCTTTCATTGCTTTTAATAGGTTTGTCCTAATCTTACCTAATGTAGGCTAGCTAGACAGTGCATGGATTCTAGTTTCAGCCAGTTTTGTGTAGGTCTTGAGATACGATCTATGTTTTGCATTATTTTGGATTAATGTGATGGCAGACCATGTCTGTTTGGGTTATAGTAAGGTATTTACAAAGTAATCCCTTTTGAATATTCAATTTATTTTGTTTAATATCACATCTGCTATTTGCCTTCCTTCACTGAGTTGAAAGTCAATCAATTTGAGCACTGTGTGCTGTCCAGTTGACTGCATAAAGTAAAAGGGGCCGAATGGCATGGCCTTCTTTTATATTAGTTAGAATGTTTTGACATTTTCTGATATGCCTTTAATTTCCTGTTACCTTTCTCAATATATACCTCATAAATCAATCCATGAGTAGCAGAGATGGTCGTTCAAACTGTCCTGCCAGGCCATACAAACAGTAGATTTACACGGACCACTGACTGAAATTTAGCTCGATGACAAATGTTAGCCGCCTCTAGCTCTAGGAGTTTGGTAACCGGACCTGGAACCATAGACACAGTGTTATAGTGCACAGGATAGGACAAGACTTATTCCCACTCTGGGTAAAACATATTTCAAAAGCGCAGACGTGGAAACCTCCCCACTCCCTTCCCTTCTCTCATAAAGTGCACACTGGGTTTACAAGATATACTGGGAGAATAGCGAGTAGCTCCGTCTGAGGTGCTTCAACAACAAAATACAAAAGGATGGAGAAACATGCAGGTGTCTTTGGCTCTCAGTTCGCAGTTATGGCTTTAGTGTACAAGTAACCTATGCTCTGTGACTGGAGCGGAGTGGTGCATGGCAGCACATAAAATGCAAAGGACTTTTAATTAAATATTTTAACATGGCATGCAGCCATTTTTTATAGTCTTAGTTTGTTTGGCTTAAATCATTCATTTTATTGTAGTCCTTCGGTGAGAAAGATTTGGTTATTTAGTTGAAACATTTAAAGGTCGACATGATCACTAATTACAAAAACCAAATATATATCCTGCTTGCTTAACCACTAAAGCAAACACTACTTCCATGTTTTATAGAAATACACACGCTAAATACAACTTTTGACTGTTTCTTTATAGGAACGGATATCTGAGTAAAGTGGTTGGGGGAGGGGTTTTATTTGTATCTCCCGCATATATTGGCTAAGTGAGTTCTTGCACCTCGTCAGTGAGTTTTTGCACTTCTTAGCAATCGGCTTTGGGAAAATGTTCCCGCCTTCTATGACATTAACTGGAGAGTTACAAGCACTACTCCACTTCCGATTTTACTTGTGAACTGTGGGCATGGAAAGTAAAAAAAAGAGTGATCATGTTGACCTTTTACAGCAAACAGTCTCTTAAAAACATGGCTATAGGGGGTATGCAAATTGTTTATTTGAATGCAAAAGTAGCATGTTATATTAAATTAATTGTTTGAATGAACCAGTAATTAAAAATATAAAAATTATTTGTCATTATCAATTATAATAATGATAAGTTCATAATTTTACCAAAGTAACATTTGTATATATTGTTATATTGAAAAATAGGGATAACCAGAAAATAATTGTCCTAATACCATGCAAATATCATGTGAGGTACAGAATTTGAGTTCAATAACAATTATTTAGAGCATGTTACAGCTCATATGTTGAGGCAATTTAGACCTGGCATTAACATTGTGTGGAAAAAACTGTTTCACATCCCCATACAACATCTCCCTCAGCAGAATGTGAGTGCACTTTAGACCAAATATTTCCTCTAACAATGCAGCATCAGCTTTTGATGAAAGTAATGCACATCAAAGCTAAACTTCTTTTAAAAAAGTTATTCCCCTTTTGCTTAGCTTTGACAACTAAAGAAACAAGCTGTACTATCTCCCTAGTGATTCCCATCTAGCTTTCTATAAGCAGTTGCATGCGTTTCAGATAAAAAACATGGGCTGGCACAATCGAGTCTGCACACTCAATTAACAATTTAATAACATTTCGAATAAATTGTGCACGTACAGTATGTACCTGAATACAAGTTTGAGTTTGTAAAGGTGTAAATAGATTTACTCTAAGACAATTTTCTCAATTCTGATACTTTACATTTGGACACTGCTAGTTTTGAGGTTTTCCTGTAATGGATGTGTTTGGCTCTTAAAAGTAATTTCATAAGTGATTGTAACAATGGCACTTTAAGTGATTGGTGTATTGTTCATAAAAAAATTTAAAAAATTAAAAACATCGGCACTGCGTCAGCATTTTGCACAAGGCTTCAGAACTGACACCGGTCTTATGTTTTCAGAAAGTCTATTCTAGCTCTGTGGTGAACACGTAGGCCAACATCACTCTTAACCTCTGCCACAAATGCAAACTTGGCGCATTCCATGGTCCCAGACGCATCAGGTGTTTGGAAAAACGTTACCACTTTCTTTCCTGTTAACATTCTCCGAAAGCAAAGTAGACTGCCCTAAAACAGATTATTAACCAAAGCAGCCATTGCACACCCCAAGAAGCATGGGGTACTTTATCGCTCGCTTGCATGTGATATTACTCCAAGTATGCAATTACTTCACCAATCAAAGTAAAGGTAATAATATATCTGTATATGCTGGGTTGTAATCCTTTTTTGTACTTCTTTAAATTGCTTTTGTACACAGTTTAACAGTATATTGAATTGTCACTCTGATTAATGAGTTTTCTGTGCTATATTGTGAAGTCTCCCAATCCCAGTAGCAATAAAATATTTACTATAAAATGCAAATATATCATACTGCTTATTTTTCAGAATCCATGTTAAGTGTTTCAAATACTAGTAAATTAGACTAGACATTAAATGATTGTGCATCTAAACCAACTGAATAATCTTTTACATGTCAAAAATAAAGGTTTACTTTTGTTATCAGTCTTTTGATTTGTCTGAGGACAGTTTTTGAAAATAGCTGTAAAATGGGGTTAAAAACATTCTGTAATGTGTATAGGAGGAGCCCCTGGCTCTGACTGGGACAGGGTCACATTCCAGAGGGGTTAGCTTGTGATTTTCCTCATGCAGCGAATATTAAAGGACTGACTTTAAGCTGAACTGGATGATCTGGACCTGCATTGTTAGTGAGAAAGAGGGTGACCTGGTTTCCATAAGAGTAAGCACTTTTGTAGGCAAGTTTTGCTTACTTAGTGCATAACGTGCCAACAACCACATATAAGCCCCTACACTTCACCATGACCATGATATAAGTAAAAATCAGTGTCCACAAAAATTTGCTGTCAGAAAGGATTGTTTAAGGAATCAATGAAGAGGTTTGCCAGGACACGCTAACAACAGACGTACTGGTCAAACAACTAATATAATGTGTTAGGTAGTCTCTATTGTCAGGCTAAATACATAAAGACATATAAAAGATTGTTTTGTCCTACAATGATTTGTATTGACACCTTTGCACATCTAAAAACTCACAATTTCCGTTTATAGTACAGTAACTTTGTTTCAGATTCAGAACTTAACATATTCCAATAAATCATCAAATAATACAAAAATGGCATTTACTCCCTAGATTAAATATTTGGTGGCACAGCTTTTGGAGAAAAAAGTACTGCTGTCTGGGGTTTCCCAGACTACAATGAGATTCCTGCACGCCTCTACTATTAGTTTACCCACTCTTCTTTTACAAACTGCGCCAGTCGTCTCAGATTTCTGCTGTTTTCAGATCTCTCCACAGGGGGTCAATGAAACATAGATCTGCTTTTTGATGTGCGTTTTGGTCATTGTCCTGCTGGAGGACGTTCGACTGAGCCGCAGCTTTGTGACACTGGGTGTAACATGGCGCTCCAAAATTCCACGGTAATATCCAAATTTCATAAGGCCACCCACAGATTAAAGGCACATAGAACCAGAGGCAGCAAAGCTGTTGGTACAGTGCAATTTTCTTTGAAGGCTTTTTCATTTCTTGTAATATAGAGTTTATGCAGTTTACTGAAAAGCTCTAATTTGGTCTCATCTTTTTTGTAATTTTCTCTCATCTGTGGGATCCTTCTGGGTCTCCTACTACACAACCACCTCTCATGGAGTTGGCAACGGATGGTGCGACTTGAAATGGTTGTGTCTGAAGGTCAACTTGAATCGGATTTGCAGTTGTTCGAGGCCCTTTCTCCACCATTCAAACAATCCTTCACTGCAATCTTTGGTCAACTTTTCTCATGTGTCCTCTTCCAGGGAGGTTTGCTACAGTACCATAGGCCTAAACTTCTTGATATCATTGCACAAGTGGACACAGGAACATTAAGGTCGCTGGAAATAGACAGCCGAGATTGTCCATGCTTGGCTACAATCTTCTGTCTGACGTATTCAGATTTATATATATATATATGTGGATGAAAGATGTATAAGGGTTTTCAAAGTAGCAAAAAAATTAAACAGCAGTTACAATTCCCTACAAGGCTTTTCTATGTTCATTAGTGTCTCCTATGCACTTGTATCAGTTATATTCAAGAATAACGCCAATTATTTATTTTTATTGTGATTTATATGAATGTACCCTCGTAAAATGTGATTCAGTATAACAAGTGTTAGTCCCAAAAATGTATTTTATCCGTATTTTTCATAATTTCAAGGTTATTTTTATCCAGTTCCCAGAACCAATTACATTATTTTATTTCGAATACCACATATTTCATGTCACAGGTACGACTCAAAATGTGTTTTTAAGGTTTTTTACAAAAACTTACTGCCTGCCTTACACTGAAAAACGTGCCAAAATCTATACAAATATCTTACACTTCGTCCTTTGATATTTGTTTTTGTCTCTCTGAGTCAACAAAACAAAGTTATAGTTTTTAATATAAAATACTGGCATTATTTTGTATGGCAATATGCTGTTACCCTGAATGAGGCCTATCACTACAGCCCACAAATATTGATTAAACATGATTCCTTCACTAATAACAATAATTATTCTGTGGATAGTAGCAGCGGTAGTAATTTTTTAAAAAATATTAAAACAATTTTAACTGTAGTTTTGCTTAAAATCCTTGAGAAACAGTGGATATCTTATACCTTAAAATGCACAAATTTTTCCTTTCTGAAAATATTCAGTATTCATACAACATGTAAATATGAAATGCATGATTAAAACTTTAAAACAAGTGAATATCTAGGACACCAAAGCTAATTCAGCATAGTATGACTTTGTGGTATAGCATGAAACTTAACATTACATTTATGTTGCGTTGAAACACAAAAAAGTGATACGAAGGACAGATTTCATACATAAACATAATTGACAGGCAGTTCCTTGGTCAAATATATAAGATAATGAAAATATATTTAAATATAATCCTTACTTTTCATATCTAATATACATTTTTATTAAATCATAACATCAAAAGTATGTTTTCTATGTTGTGTGGGCATGGTTTTTGGCCATATATGGTGTCGGTATATGGTTGGTGAAGGTGCCTGTCTAGTAAACAGGAGATCCTGGGTTCAAATCCCAGCGGTGCCTTGTTCAGCATGTGAGTTCTTTTTAACCTTGAATCTGTGCAGGTTCCCTTATCTTGAAACAACTGCATATTCTTCCGACTTGTTTTGCATCTGGCAAAAACTAATTGGTCTATATAAAGGTTCCGGGGGCAATGGATAGCACCTTGGACTTCTAGTGCGGGTATTAAAGACATTTAAAACTGCATGGAGCATTAGCCTTTCTTCATACAGACATGTCTTCGTTCAATGTTGGATGTGTCTTAGTTACAAAAGCTGTTGTTTTCAATTGCTGTTTGTTTTAACAGAGGTCTCACTGGTTGCTGCAGCAGAAGCTGAAGCAGAAACAGATTCTGTGGGCACCGTGACATAGTTGGTAAAAGTGCCTGTCTAGTAAACAGGAGATCCTGGGTTCAAATCCCAGTGGTGCCTTGTTCATTGTGTGAGTTCCTTTTAACCTTCAATCTCTGCAAGTTCCCTAATTTTGTAACGACCGCATATGATTCCCACTCGTCTTGCAACTGGCAGAAACTCTACTCAGCTCGTAAGGCTCTGTGGCGCAATGGATAGCGCGTTGGACTTCTAGTGTGAGATCAAAGGATGTGAGTTTGAGTCCCACCGGAGTCAACCGTCTTCCTTTAGCATGCTTCTGTCTTCATGCAGACCTGTCTTCGTGCAGACTTGTCTTCCTTCGTTGTTGGATGTGTCTAGATCACAATAGCTGTCGTTTTCCATTGCTGCTTGCTTTCACCGAGGTCTCACTGGTTGCCGTCGACCAGTTCATTCGGCTGGTAACTGCAGCAGATGCTGAAGCAGAAGCAAATTCTCTGGGCACCTTGCATAAATGCTCTGTGGCGCAATGGATGCTGTGTTGGACTTGTTATGTGGGATTAAAAACATTCAGAAGTGCATTTAGCATTAGCCTTTCTTCTTTATTCATACAGACATGTCTTAGTTCACTGATGGATGTATCTTGGTAACAAAAGCTGTTGTTTTCCATCGCTGCTTGCTTTCACAGTGGTCTCAATTGTTGCCGACTGTGTTCATTCGGCTAGTTACTGCAGCAGAACTTGAAGCAGAAGCAAAATCTGTGGGCGCCGTGGCTTAGTTGGTGAAAGTGCCTGTCT
>JAVQIZ010003202.1:0-13222 GCA_036023535.2 Galaxias brevipinnis
ACCAACGTGTTGAGGGCAAAGTCAAAGATCTGATAGCAGAAGAAGGGGATGATCCAGGCAGCGTGTTGCTGTTGGAAGAAGACAAGGGTGAGCGTTACAACTTATGACCAAAGAACTTAACACCAAGACCTGAACATGGTAAAGGAGTTATATGCATAGATAGTTGAAGTAGTAAAATAAAACGTTTGTTTATTGTAAATGAGTAAATTGGTTTAAAAAAACCATGTGAATGACCTTAAGATTATATTTTACGGTCGATCCAGATTAAGTTGTTTTTACCTTGTATGCACCATACGTTGCCATACCACAGATAAGAATCATGAGGAGGGAGATTGCTGTGGCTATACACATATCTGTGGGAGAGGCAAAAAGATCGATATGTTAAGAGGCTTCATTGATGGATGGATTGTGTTGTTGTCAAGGAAACCATATGGATATTATTTTAAGACTATTGGCCCATGCCAACGACGGTCTGACACGCCACCTCTTTGCTGAAATCCCAGTAAGGCATCACATCACCATGACAACATAATGTGTTGCCTAGGTTACGAGCCCACAACATTTCCGTAGTCAATCCGTGGTCTTATCAGAGGATCAAGCTATTTGCCGGATGTCCTGGCCAGTGACCTTGAATAGTAACCCCGCCCACCGTCCAGCACACATGTCACGAGTCTGGATGACAGGGTAAACATGACCAAATCCACTTCTGAAATAAACACTACACAGTACATAAACGCTGACCTCTTTACGTAATGTGATGCTAACACACGCACACACACTCACACACACGCGCACACTCGCACACACACACACACACACACACACACACACAAACACAAACATGCACGCACACACACACGGAAACAGACACAGACACAAACTGGGAATCAACCTGCATCATCAGGCAGGCCTAGCTCTCTGTCTCAGCCATGTCCTTTCACTCTGAACAGTGCTGACTGATTACAGCGCTGACACTCTATAAGACCACGGAAATTATGATACTCCTCCTCCTCTATCCCCAACTTCATCTCTTTGACATTTACACACACGCACGCACGCATGCACACATGCACGCACGGACGCACGCACGCACGCACGCACACTTGGCTGTTACAAAACCAAGCCACTACCACATCCTCCTCTTTTTCATCATCATCATCCTTACTCCCGCTCTCTGACAAAGCAGCAGCCACGCTGGCAACATCAGTAGCCAATAGCAGTCAGGGGAATCGACATTATTTAATCCGTCGGAATTAGAGACGTCCATTTTAATCAGAGTAACCAGGGCCGGAGCCGATGGCGGGAGAAGCAAAGATGATGAGGATAGTTGCCGGAAGGGAGGTGCTGAAAATATACACCCTTTCCAGCTCCATTAAAGAGCCAGCTGGTGTTTGCGGAGCAAAGGATTCTGGGAGCAGTGTGTTGCGATGGGGAACAACATTGTATTTTTTGATGCAAAAAGAGGACATATTGAGGTCTGAATCTCTCTCTTTTTATCGTTACCTATCCTTAGTGTGTCAAATAGCAACTGCCTTCTCAATAAAACAAAGCACAACTTTATAACATGTAATAATGAGGAACGGCTCAACACATAGCTGCACAAAATAAATATCCAAGGAAACCCCTGCTCTACTGAAAAGGCATCGGTGTGTACCATTATCAACGCAATGCCATATAAGGCCAATAAAAAGGGGTGACACTCAAAATAAATAAACACAAAATAAATATCCAAGGAAACCCCTGCTCTACTGAAAACACATCAGTATGTGCCATTATCAATGCAATGCCATATATGGGCAACAAAAAGGGGTGACACTCACTGGCATCGTCCATAACATCAAAGTCTGTGCCCAGCTCCGGGCTGGTAAGGTGGTAGTGGTACTGGACTGGGTCGTTGAGAGCTGACAGCAGGATGAGTAGGACCACTGCATTGATGAGCTGATGGAAAGTAAAAGTTTAAGTTTAAAATGTGTGGAATCCCATTAGATTGACTAGATGTAACACACATTTGAGGTATATGGGTAATCCTTTCATAGTGAGCGTATTAGTACAGTACTGTTTCGTCATCTTTTCAGCTAATTGCTTAACCATCTTTTATTTTAATTAGTAAGTTTTTTAAAAGCGGTATTGCACTGCTCTTTAATTAAACTGTAGATCTTTGTTATGGACGAGTCAGCCTCCTAACGGAAACAGAGCAAAAACATGCATCCTGTTTGTGCTGATATTTTGAGAGGATGTTCTCTGTGACAGAGATTATTTGGATGCTTATTTTGTCTTCTCACCAACAACAAACTTACATATAGTGATTTCAAAGAAGGCTCAGGGAATTAGCTGCTAGCTTAAATAACTATTTTTATGACGTACAAGCCAAAGCTTACTATAAATAGTAGACACTTCCGAAATAGAAAACAAGATTGGATAACAGTCAGGTACATGGTGCAAATAGTCGTGGTCAAAGTACAATTACTAGAATAAACAAATAATATTAGAAGTCTGGTAGGCTACTATGGTAAAATTGAATATCTGCATTGTGTGCTACGGTCTGTTCAGAGCGCAAGAATGTAACAAGCTGCAATATGACACATGATAAAATATCTAAAACAAAGTTTATTTGATAAAATGTAGCACTAAGTAGTTAATAAGTATGCCAGTAGAACTAAGGAGGACACCTCAAAATGGCTAATGCCAGTGACGAAACCCCCTCAAGATAAACGTTTACAAAATATTGTTTTAATTTATTGCACATGTAAATCATAGCATGGAGGAGTAGCCTGTGTATTTAAAAACAGCCAATCATTGAAATACAAAATGTGTCTCTTACCATGTACCATATACCAAGGATAATGGTGCCCGTCCGAACGTGACAGCAAAGGCAGCAGCTGGTGGAGTACCACCGGTCCCACGGCGAAATCATTCTGTTTTCTTTATTTAACAAGGTCCTATTAATAAAAGGAAACCAGTTTAAAATTCCTGAAGAGATAACATTAAATGAGTGCCAATTTGACCAAAAATTATTGGGGAAACCCTCCGTCTTTCTGAGACAGACACATCCGGTGACTGCTCGGCTCTGCGTGGTTTATGTTGCTCTGCTCACTGGCGAACAACGATCCGTTACGCTCATCATGGAAACACGTGACCATAGGAGGATTTTGACCAAGCTCCCAGGGGCTTTGTAATGAGTGTGGTACAAGGCCTACATCCGTTGTAATACATATTCTAGCATTTCATTCAAACTTGGGGCATAAGTGGTAACATACTATATTTAAACTGGTCTATATATTAGACTGACGATAGATGGAATAACTTAATAAATCATTCTATAAGTAAACATTACAAAAGCCTAACACGCTTCAGTACATTTCTACAACAAATGTAAAAAACATAAAAAAGACATTGTCAGAAAAAAATACAGCCTTTATGTGCTAAACATGCCTACTCTGTATGATCAATTTTACAGTTATTTATGTTACCAGTCAGTCAGTGACAGACGGACCAGCGATGATGCTGCACCTGGAGGCTCTAAGCTCCCACTCCTAGGGTTCAACCTTGTCCCTCCAACACAGAACAGGAATCAGATTGTCCCACTCACAAATACCCACAAGTATTAAAAGATAATAAAAAACGCACTAGAACTAGTCGATTATCTGTATTTAGAGTTTCTCCACCTGGATTTTTTTTTTGCCTTCTTGTCTAAAACAGCCATTAGTGGAGTTTGTTTCTCTCGGACACGTGAATTTGAATGTAATGTCAATGTGCAGCAAAATGGGCTTTATATTCAAATGTCTGAAATAAGACACTTTTGTCATTGTGATGCTGAAACATACATTCTATGCATTTGTGTACCACCACCACTAATCGTAGAACAGTAATGCATGTCTGAGGATGGCTGTGTTAGGTGTAAAGCCATCTCTGGTCAGATGAGTTAGAAACCGCTCCCAGTGTGTTCATGGTGCAGGCGAAGGCTAGGAGCCTCCTATCCATTCCAAGCAGAGGGACAGCCAGAATGGTGCAAAGTACCACTGTAATATACGAACGTATATCCACGGCTATCCATGCCGACCCTAGTAGGCCAGGCTATCTCCCTTTAGTGATTTGTGATGCATATATAAAGCGTATCGTAATTATAAGCTCACAAACTTTTCTAATGCTCCGCTTCTTCACAAGTTTCTGGTTATCTAGACATAAGATTCTGACAGACCTTCATAGGAAAAATGCTCTCGGGACGAAGGTTACCCATTCAAATCAAACACATCAAGTCATTGAGAGTAACCTAGAGTATGGAAAGAGGTGATTCCTCTCTGCAGTGTGGTGCTGGCAAAATCCATGAAACGCAGAATAGGGATTTAAAGGGCATTAAATGCTTATGAAAGGAGAGATGGAGAGCGGCAAACAAGGTCAGGCGCGCACACGTGCCATGCAGCTGGTTTGACACGTTGACTGGAATGCAAGGCGGGCCTCAGGGGAATATCTTGCGCTGGACCTCGAAGGGAGCAGCGTCCAAACAGAACCGTAGCTGCTAACACAGATTTGAACCCGCACTGGGGAATGGGGCTCAATCTCTGATAGCGTTTTAAAACTATAATGGAAATTGGATGCATGGTGCATTCTAAGGCAAGATCAGAATATTTATAAACTTGTTAGTTGCTGAAATTAAAAGCCAAGCAGTATTAAGCTGTCAGATATGTAAAGAGCTGACTATACCCTATTTACAACACAAGAAACGTCAACTTGAATACAATAAAATGATTGAGTAAAAAAAAAACTCAGCAATAAAGCATGTAATTTATTTGTTTTTTCTTGAACAAACATAGAAATATGATTGGATTTTCTTCAACAAACAATATCATTCTCAAAATGATAATCTTCGGATGGGTATAAATACATCGATTGAACCATCTTAATAAACATTAATCAGTAAAAAAAAAAAAAGCAAGTGTCTAACCATACTACATCCAAATATCTCCATGGCAACTGATCTAATCAAAAAAGATCTACGGGCAAAAATACTGTACCGCTGATCAACAAACATTTTGATGCATCGCAGCTCATTCACAAAAATAGTCTTTCTTAATTTCCGCAAAAGCACAGTACAGTATTTCTATGCAAAACACTCCCTTCTGCAAACGATATGTACACTGAGTGGGGGTAAAACTGCCACTTCAAGCATACAGCAAGTTATCTGCTCAGCTTTTAATCAATGTATACAAGCAAAGTTATCTTAATCAAAGTCATGCAAGATTAAATTCATTTTTTGACATCAATCAAAACTTGCAGTTGGATGAAAACTATAAAAAGGACATGTCAATGCACGTATACTACAGGTTAAGGCAATATAATTCCTGATATAGAGTTAAAAAACAACTTTGACATGGAATTAAAGCTGCTTCTCACTCCCCCTTATCTTTACATCATTTTCTGTACATCACAAGTGTATATTCCATCACATTTAAGTCACAAAGCAGGAATTAAACATTTAACATTCCGCAGAAAGGTCTTAAAAAACAAAGGAAAACGTTGAAAAAACGTAATACAGCGTTTACACAGTGCAATCACAGAGAATTAGAAAAAGCCCTTTAAAATCTGTACATATGGCATGGCTTTTTCTAGCACAGAAGTTGGAAGAAAAATACAGTTTTAAGGAATCATCCGACAGCTATTATAGAGTGCAAGAAGGACCAAAGATATCTCTAAGTCAATGCACAGTCTAGATCAGTGAGGAATATGAAGTCAGAGTAATACATATCAATCGTATAACAGCAGAGCCTATAGTGTAATTGCAGAGCAGGGGTTTCCCATACACACTCAGTGGGGTTTGAAGAACAGTGCCCCCTTGAGGGTGATATCAGTTACTACACATTGCATTAGAGGGGCTTGATCTGTCGTTCGAAAGTGGTGTCAGTTCATCTCATGTATACTAAATTGTACTCGTAGCTATTAAAAAAGAAATGTATCAAATCCCGATCCAGGACCAGCACTTAAAGGTATCTACCTACCAATCATTAAATCGCAGAAACCACTACTAAAGTGCCACAAACAATAAGTAAACAATTCATTAAACTTACAATTACGTAGAAAAAACACATTTCTTTCCACATCTTGGGTTAATGATAATGAAAACACTGCTTTTAAAAAACAAAGTAACTAACATTTGAGACCGTCTGAAAAGTAATAATTTAGAAACGTACCTCCACTGCAAGTCTCGTTAAACCCTGCCCTATTTGCAGTGTAGTGTATAGTGCACATCACTTAAAGATTTCAGTTAAAAGGACCTCGCTTCTTCTCTAGTAAGCCAAGCAGTATATGTTTTGCTGCTTTCTTTTACTATTTGGGGATATTTGAACAATGGTACAGTGAATTAAGCATTTAGAAAATGTGTGTGTACCCCGTAATTATTGCATTTAGCACAATGAACAATCATTTGCATCTGATAAGTCGGACGATTTCGTTCTGACTTTTAGGTTTCTCTCCGCACTTTCTTCTTTTGGGACGGCTTTGGAGGCTCCACCATCTGCTCGGACTTCTCTGCAGAAAGGGCAATCGAAATGACAAGAGTAAAAACCATGTAGGCCTGGCATGAAAAGTGACAGTGGAAAGTGGACTCACTCTGAGAGAAGGGCATGTTGGCCGGCTGAGCGTGCTCGTCTTTCGGTTGGACGGGCGGTAAACTCTCAGGGGTCAGCTGCAGGAATGAAAAAATAAATAAATAAAAAAAACTTAAATTGTACTTTTGCTCTCCTATCAACGTCCTCCAAAAGATTAAGCTTTGTTATTTTACTTGACGGGTAAAGCAAATTTCGAAGCACCACCTTTGAAGCCAGAGCTGCACTAACTGTACAATAAACGATGTGCCTGTATTATATTGCAATCAAATGTGCTTGCATATTAGCTCCTCCCACAGCTTCTTAAGTCTTAGTATTTGCAAAATACTGTTTTTTGTTGGTGGGGTAGGTAGTTTGAAAGATCTTAAATGATCAAGGCCAATATTTCTTACATAGGACCGCAGTTTGGGGTTAATAAAGTAGAGCTTCATTGTTTTATTGCAAATTATTAATGTCCTCACCTGCGCAGAAGCCCCCTCTTCTTCAGGTTTCTTCTTCTTTTTCTTCTTCTTCTTGGACTTGGCGGCTCCTTCCCCGGCAGGATCCTCGTTCTCTTCATCAGACAGCTGCATGGGACAGGAGATGCATCATTAAAAAAATTAGAAAAAAAACTCCCAGATAGTTATAACAGTGAGAACCTGCCCCCAAAAAATACATCTTTACTAAGAACATTATTAAGCTAATATTTTTGCTTTAGAATACTGACAGCTAATGAAACTGAATCGGATTGGTCATTCAAACAGCAGGGTGGGGTCAGGGGCAGATCAGAGGATCTGGCTGTATATAGGATGCGTGTCAAACCTTTCCAGTCTGGGGGGCGGGCTGCTCCTTTGGTGGTGGTGCTGGGACTGTTGCCACGACTACGGGGGCTTCTTCCGAGTTCACCCAGGGCACCAACGGGGCGTTCCAGTCTGAGGAGGGATCGGCGGCTGCCAGTCCTTGTAAGACACATCAAAGTTGCACGTCACGCTTCTTTTATAAATTCAGTCTATCTTTTATGATGAAGAACTTTCGTGCTCTTAAAATAAAACGTTTTCAAAAAAGAGTACAGTAAGATACCGCGTTATAATATCCACCATGCAATGCTCTAACATGAACACTTAAAAAGGCAATGTTTAGAAGAGATTTGGGTTTTAGAGCATGCTTTCAGTCGTACACTCCTGTTTTTGTGTTTTTGCTATCGAAGCGATTCTGGAGGAAGGATTGAGGGAGACTTACTGACTCCAGACCAATCATCCTCAACAGGAGCGTGGCTGTCGCACTGCAGGTCAATAGAACAGGATATGGGTTCTGGGTATGAAACAGATATGCACACGGTATCATTTTGGGTTGTTTCCTTTAGGAACCTCTACGAATTCATTCTAAACCAAAGTAAATCAGCTAGGGGCTGGTTAAGCGTATAATAAATACTACCAGTAAACAATAACTACCTGCCGTGTTTGATCCTTGAATGGAGAAGGACACGGGGTTAAGCTCAGTTTTGATCCTGGACTCCATACCTCTCAATTTCCCTGAGAAAAGACCGGCACATATTATTATTATACAGACGTCCTGAACACAGCTAGCATTGTATTTGCACTTCATCATCATCAACAGTAATTTTGGCATTCAGGTTCTACAACATGCCGAATGCCGGTGCCTTGTTTTCGGCAGACTATAGTTCCTCATACACTCACATGACCCATTTCAGTCTGAACCAGGTTATTATATTGTGCCCTGTTTGATGTAAATATAGGTCAGATACTCTATCCTTTTAGTAGAAATGTATTGGCACTGGGTAACACCCTGACCTTATAGACATTTCATTATAAAGCATGCAGTTAACTCAAATATCTGGGACACATATTACAAGTCCTCACAGAACCCGTTTTTTAGAATAGCTACATTTTAAGTAAAGAAATTAGGAAATGAAGGAGGAAAAAAAATATTTGTTTTGTGTTACCCTGCAAGGCAGTGGTACTTCATTGACGCAATAATATCAATTGATGAAAAAGATTATTGCAAGTAATACTGTACAAAATAAAAGAACCTGGCTATATTCTTGGTTCTTTCACAAGTCAATAAAGAAAGATTCTACGTATCTAGCCTCAAGAAGAGATCTTATACCTTGTGTCTCCTGTACCCAGGACTGGGACTCCGGCTGGGCCCTTTGTCTGGGGACTGTGGGCATGGCAGGCCATTTGTCCCCCTCCAGGGAGCTTATCTGGCCGGACTGCTTCAGGGGAACCTCCGCCCACTTGCCACCACCATTCACTGGATGTTCATCTCTCCAGCCGGAAGAGACTGAGTACGGGAGGAGGGAGGATATATTGGTTACGGTCACTGGTCCATCGGCAATTCCATTTATCCCCACCATAAAATGTTTGCATAATTACATACTTTTATGGTTAAGAATGATTCATCCATGTGGGACACAGGGAACAAAATAAAAAAAAACTGCATGAGAAAATCATCAAACATATCAAGAAAATAGTCTTTACCAGTTTTAGTGACAGCATTGCCTTTCCCACTGGCCCTTAAGTGCAGGGGCTCTGAAATGTGTAAAACAATTTTTTTTTTGTTGGAGAGTATAATAAAGTGAGCAGAGATAACGACATTATCACAACATACTCTTTCCCTGTCCATTTTGAAAGAAGGAGAGAGCCTTACTGCCAGATAAGGTGTACTACAGGTAACAGTCGGTTAGATACACATGAAACAAGTAACAGGCAGTTTAGACACACATGTAACAGGTTACAGTCGGTTAGATACACATGAAACAAGTAACAGGCAGTTTAGACACACATGTAGGTAACAGGCAGTTAGAGACGCATACCTCTGCTCTTCTTGGTGTTGACGGGAGCAGGTACAGCAGGCGGTTCAACGTGGGACACGGGAGTCTCCACCCCTCCTGGACTCCCAGAGCCATCCGGCCCCTTGTCCTTCTTGCGTTGCTGCTTCTTCTCACGATTGCTGACCTTGGTCTCCCATGCTCCTGAAAGAATTGCAGCTATAGGTTACGTGTTTAATGGATCAAATGGTCAGACATAAGATAGATAACAATCTTACATAAAGAAGAATATAAATATGTGATAGAAAAAAAAACATTGTTGAACGATTATACTGTTATCAGCAAATGCTGATAAGTTTCGATCGCGTCTATGCTGACAGGTAGCTTCAACATAAATCAAACTTGGGCATCAGCTTCAGTTTTAGTGCCATCAAGGTCAAATGAATCAATTATTTACTGAGTTAAAGGAATAGGACTGGTACAGCTACTACACACACGCACATTTGGAAAGACAGGCTGCATTTCATTTGATGGACGCCATTGTCCTAACCTCTCACCCACTTGACTCAGCAATACATTTAGTAAGAACATCTTGCAAGTTTAAGTCTACGGCTATTACCATAATTAATTCCAATGTGGCTATGTGCAACTGAAACATATCACATACTATCAATGAGACGAGTTGGGAGTTTGCTGAAAAAAAAGTGAATGTATGGGAGGAAAACCGGTTCAATGTTTTTAGTTTGACCAAGATGATAGGGAATGCACAAACGTTCCCATAGTGAATCAAAACACCACACAAAGTGGAAGATAAAACATCTCCAGTAAGGCTGGAGGTTGTCATGACAAAAAAAACTGTTTTACATTTGAGCGTGATATACTTAGCCTTTCTGCAAATGTATTCTGTTTGATGTATGTTGATAACTGATAGGGGTTAAATTTGTTTAAGTTAGTGCTAAGACTGGATCCTGTCCTGGGGCTATATTACCATCTTCAGGCTCTTTTCCATCAGTCGAAGTAGAAATATTTTTGGAGGTTTTCACCTCTGGCTTGGCTTTCTTTTTCTTGTTCTTGGCCTGCGCTTGAACCTGCAGAATGGGTTAAAAAGTATATGTTCATATTAAGTTGGTGATCACGGTCTGGTGTGTTAGCAATGTGACATTTATTCAGAGGTGAAATGTTTTAAGATAAGCTATTCTACACAATTCAAATTAGTTTCGAGACAGCTACGTTTTTTTTTAGAGACGCACTAAGCATACCGTATCATGTTTGACCTCTGGCAACGGTGTGGAGGTTTCTTTAGCAACTTTCACTTCTTCTTGTGGCACAGGTACTGGGCGCCCATTGTGTTCAGCTTTCTGTAGGTAGAAACATGAATTCAGTAAAGCTAACATTATTAGTTAGCTGGACGACAACATAACTAGATCAGTGTCCATATAAAGCCATTGCAATGCTCAGGGTTTGATTAAATAAAAAAGCAGTAATTTACTGTAATTTCTGCACTGAAATAGGTTCACATCACAGTGAGCTACGTATTGGTAGCGTCACGTCAAAGCTCTTGCGAGTTTCTAGCGCACAATGGCATTATAGCTTAACGCTATCCGTAGCCTTAGTTGCTAGCAAGTTAGTTAGCTTGTGAGGATAGCAGGCTAGAAAGACGTGGTACTATTGTTGACGTTAGCCAATGTCAGTGGGGGAAAAAGTTAAAACAAGACGAGCAGCTACCTAGCTAGCTAAATCACAGTCTAGCCAATCAGGCTAACTGAATGAAAAAGAAAGCTAAATTGGTCAAACCTTTTCAGATTTTTTCTTGTTCTTCTTGTTTTTATATTCCTCCGGTTTGACAGCCTTAGTCAGGGGGGCCTTCAAATGCTCATTATTGGCTGGATTGACAAAAGCTCCCCGCTTTTTGCCACCAAGTCCGCCACATAGAACGGCCCAAGACAGCACGAGCACGACCAGCAGCCCTACGACTGCAGTTGACAGAATGGCCCATGTCGGGTAGAGCTCAGGCGTTAGACCTATTTCAATCCCAAACTGCGATCGGATATAACCCTGGCCTTGGGATATTAGATCTTTAAGACGGGTTGATAATAATTCGGCTTGGTCCAAAGCTAAAGATTGCCAGTCCGTTGCCATTTTTAGATTAGCTGGGTGCCAGCTTGCTAACGTGATAGCTAACATTGGCTACTGTCGTATGCTAAAGTAAAGGAGGAGCTTAATCTGACAGCCTGGAAAGGCACTAAAGCCACAGTTCGAAGTTTTGCGGAGATGTTAATTAGTCTATTCTTTTTCACCCACAACCACTCACATACGTACCATATCAAATAACTTGAAAAAATGTATTATATTGTTTTACTGACCAATAACTGAATATGCTTTAAGATAAGAAGCATGCATTTATTATAAAAACACAGTAGAATGTACAATTTGTGAGTTTATTGCTTAAACTCAAATAACAGGCTTTTTAAGTAATAATAAAATAATTCTTACAAAATAAATACTTGAAATCTAAGCCTCCTTGACTAGTATTCTTCTTCAGCTTCTCCCAGTAGCTTTGACAACCATAGTCTTCATCTTCTGCTCATACAGTGTAACAGATGTGGTATTAAAAGTCTGCATCCAATGTGAATTCACAGTCTGTCATATTCGACATCACTCCAAACCTTTGATACTCAGCAACGCGCTTCTCAAAGAAGTTTGTTTTCCCTTCCAATGAGATGGACTCCATGAAGTCAAATGGGTTTTCAGATTGATAAACCTGGGAGAGTGGGGAAAGGTTTATGTATATTTATTAAAATGTACATTAAAATAACATATTTTAAAAATGCAAATACAACTCTATTACCTTTGCCAGTCCCAAGTCTGTGAGCAAGCGGTCCGCAACAAATTCTATATACTGCTTCATCAGTAAACTGTTCATCCCAATAAGGTTAACTGGCAAGGCCTCACTCAAAAACTCCTGCAAAAGAAGTGAACATTTGAGAATAAAGATCATAGACTTCAATGCCACAGTAGAAGAGCCCACCGGCCCATTTATTCACTGATCACTGACCCGATTACTGTATTCCCTAACACAACTGGCAATTCAATGTATTATGACAGATGGTCTTTTTTTGTGTATACTCACTCACCTGCTCAATGCTGACAGCTTTAGTGATGATGTCTCTTATTCTGTATTCAGATGGTTTCTTTACCAAATAGCTGTACAACAGGCAGGCAAAGTTACAATGTAGACCCTGAAACAGTAGCACAGTTCCATTGGCATACATGTAAAGGACACTTTCAAATACTACAACATGTTATCTAATACACCAATTGAGGTCCCCACAATGCTGTGTTATGTATTCAGAACGTTTTATATGCAGACTGAAGACATAATATAGCCAATGCAAAACCAATTGATTTGATCCACATCAAATACATTTTGAAGATGCATTTAATATTTTGTATATAGTATATCAGTAGCAGCCAAACATTTGGACACACTTTTCCATTCAAGTAAATGGGAAGGGGTGTCCAAACATCTGACTGGTACTGTATTTATTTTATGGATATATTTGTAAAACACAGCAGAAAACAAAATGGCACTCTGATATTATATCTGATATTGCTTGACATATTAATTTGTTACTCAGTAATTGCCAGAATGCTTTGTGATGGGCTAATCATCCAACCTCATCTCTGCTGATGAGCTCATTTGAGAAGGTGAGCCCAGGCATGAGACCCCTCTTCTTCAGCCAATAGATAGCAGCAAACGAGCCGGAGAAGAAGATGCCCTCCACTGCTGCAAACGCCACGATTCGCTCAGCTGTAAACAATGATGAGAGGATTATTATATCTAATAGATGCA
>JAVQIZ010003229.1:0-17672 GCA_036023535.2 Galaxias brevipinnis
TACATATTATAGATTTTTATTTTGGTGGTACTAGATTGAATCTAAAGAAAAACTTTTATTTTGAAGGCTGAAGTAAGATTGACGCCATGTTTGATTACATCCCTAACTAGTGTGACTAATGGTGCTGCCTTCATGCTGATAAAAATAAATAATAAATAAACGCTGCAGTGAGCAGTTGGTAAACAAGTGTTTCTGCTGTTGCCATGGTCACGCACATAAGACGCCATTAAAGCCGTGCATCTAACCCCCCCCCCAAATATTTCTCTTCGAATCTAACCTATTTTGATCACAAAACGGTGAATGTCGCCGAAAGGTGAGGAGTTTGCGTCTCACACACACACACACACACACACAACTATAAAATAAGGATTCTAAAAAACCAAATAGAAAATGATTGTGTAGGTAGGTAGCTCATGCTGCTCACCACTTGCTCCTCCAGGCCCTGCAGTTCGGCCAGCGCCTGGAGCTTGTCCTCGGTCAGCTGATAGACCTCAGCCTCCAGCCGGGTGACGCTGGCCTCCAGGCCGCTGCATCGGCTCGCCTCCTCCTCCAGGGTGGCCATGAGGCCGTCGATGGTGGTCTGGAGAGACACCACCAAGTCCCCTGGCGTAGCCTGCTCCTCCTGATGAAGAAGATGATGATAATAATAATAATAATAATAATAATAATAATAATAATAATAATAATAAATAAAAAGAGGATGATTCCTGTCTCCAAACTCAAACATTCATTTTGAACACACTGTATTAGAAAGAACAGGAGGTTCAAAAAGTATCATGTTCAATGAATTGTACACACACGCACACATTTGCGTACCTGGTGCTCCTTAATGGCGTCCAGACTTGCTTTCAAGTGGTTGACCTCCTCCTCCTTTTTGGTCAGCGCCTCCCTCGTTTCTGCCAGCTGACTCTCCAAGGCAGACCTCTGTGTCTGGGCCTCCTCCAAGGCAGACCTCTGTATCTGGCCCTCCTCCAGCTGACTCTGCAGGACAGAGCTCTGTGTCTGGGCCTCCTCCAGCTGGCTCTGCAGGGCAGACCTCTGTACCTGGGCCTCCTCCAGGGCAGACCTCTGTACCTGGGCCTCCTCCAGCTGGCTCTGCAGGACAGACCTCTGTACCTGGGCCTCCTCCAGCTCACTCTGCAGGACAGACCTCTGTATCTGGCCCTCCTCCAGCTCACTCTGCAGGGCAGACCTCTGTGTCTGGGCCTCCTCCAGCTGACTCTGCAGGGCAGACCTCTGTACCTGGCTCTCCTCTAGCCTGCTCTCCAAGGCGGCCATGGCCCCCCTCAGCTCCTCCACCTGGGACTGGAGCGCGTTCATGCACGTCTCGTTGTCCTCCAGGTCCATCTGCAGCATCTCCACCTGCACCTTGATCTTGTTGGTGCTGATGACCTTCTCCTTGAGGGCCTCGGCCGCCCTGTCGCGCTCCGTCTCTGCCTGCCTCGCCCTCTCCTTCAGGCTCTTCACGGCGGCGTCTCTCTGCTCCAGGCCGGCGGCGGCCGCAGACAGCGTGCTCTTCATCGCCTTCATCTCCTTCTGCTGAGCCGATGCGGTCTGTTTCCAGGTCTGGGCCTCCTGGCGTGCTTGCTCCAGAGCCTCGTCGGCCTCCCTCAGCTTGGCGTCGGCGGAGGCCGCGACTTCCCTCAGTCTGGACACCTCGGCCTCCTCGCGGCCCCGGGCCTCCAGCTGGCTCTGGGCGGCGTCTAGCTGCTCCTTCAGGCTCTTCTGTTTGGCCACGTAGCTCTCCATTTCCGACACGTGGCTTTGGGACGCGTCGCGCAGCCTCTCTCTGAGGGCGGCGAGCTCCTGCTCCTGTGAGCACAAACGTTGGCTTTTCTCCAGCGCCTGGGCCTCGAGGTCGCGGTGGAGCTCCGTGGCCGAGGCCAGCTTCTCCTCCAGAAACACGATCGATACCTGTAGGTCGCCGCACGCTTGCTTTGCCGCGTGGAGTTCACCCATCAAAACAGGGAGCTGCTCCAGCGCGTTCTTTCCCTCGGCAAGCTCTTTATTCAGGGCGGCTATCTGCTCCATCATGGAGTTCTTCTCCTCAGCTTGAGAGTCACACAGACTTTGATATTTCACCTCGGCCTCTTTCTGAGTCTCCTGGAGTTTCTCAGAGAGCTGGGCGTTCTCTTTCTGGAGTTCGCTAGCCTTTGTCTCTGCTCCTCTGGCTCGAGTCTCTGTCTCCTCTGCTCTCCCTGTCAAACTCTCCAGCTGGAGCTCGGCCTCTGAGAGGGTCTGAGACATTTTCTCCAGGGCGTTTGTCTTCTCCTCCTCGGCGAGCGACAGCGCTTTGCATTCCTCCTGCAGCGCGCCAAACGACTCGGCCTGCTCTGAGTAGGAACCGATCTCCTTTCTCAGTGCTTCCTGCTCCCTCTCTGCTTTAGAGAGCTGCTCCAGCAGCTCCTCTTTGGCTTTGACAAGGTCGTCACACTGGCTCTGTAACTCAGCGCTCCGAGCCATCTGGATCTCCAGAGCGGATTCCAAGGAGGCCACCCGCTCCTGTAGGAGTGTCAGCTCCTGCTGAGACGTCACCAAGCTCAGCTTCCCTTGTTGCACCTCCTCCTCCAGGGCTGCCAGCCTCTCCTCATACTGCTTCACCAGTACACTCCTCTCCTCGGTGAACCTAGCCAGCTGCTGCTCCCGCTCGGCGGCAGAGAGGACCAGGCTCTCCCTGAGCTGGGCTATCTCGCTCTGGCCCAGCTCCACCACAGCGTCCTTGGACTGGGCCAGAGAGCAGGCCGCCTGGTACCGCTCCAGGAGCTCCGTGTGGGACTTCTCAGCCAGCTCCGCCCGACCGCTCTCCTGCTGCAGACGGGCTTCCAGCTCCTTCAGCTGGCCCTGGAGGAGCACCACTTGCTGGCCGACGTTCTCCAGCTCCTTGGTGTGTTTCTGTCCGGCCTCTGAAAGCCGAGCCTGGAGTTCCTCGTGGTGCCGCTCCTTCTCCTCCAGGTCGGTGCACTTGTCAAGGAGCTGGCCCTTCAAGGCGTCCACGCGCTCAGAGAGACTCTTCCTCTCCTCCTCCATCGTCTTCAGGCGCTCCTGGAGGCCGGCGTTGTCTCCACCCAGCGAGCCGAGACCCTTCTCCAGCTTTGTGATCTTATCCGTCATCTCTCGCTGCACGGCCTCCGTGTCGCGGACCAGCGTCTCTTTCTCCGTTTTCCATCCCAGCAGAGCATCGTACTCTTTCCTCAGCTCCGTGCACTCGCTCCGGGACGAGGTCAGCGCCGCTTCCCGGTCCTGCTTCTCTTTCTCCACAGCGTGCAGTTTGTTAGTCACCTGCTCCGTCTCCAGCGTCTGCCTCTGCAGTTCGCTCTGGGACTTGTCGTTCTTGGCCTCTGTGTCGGAGAGGGTTTTCTTTAGGTTCTCCAGGCTCTGGGCTGAGGTGATCGCCTGCATTTCCAGTCTGGTACCCAGGGCTTTCAACTCCTCTGCCTGCTGCTCACTTTTAGCTGTGGACCAAACAGACAGACAGGACAAAGGGTTAAACAAAGGGTTAAACCAGTCTGTGGTTGATATGGTAAGAGGACTCACATTGTTCAAATTTATATTGCAAAAATACATTTTAAGCACCGACTTAGCATCGGGAAGTTTACAACATTTGCATGACAGTATAGAAAAGCACTGTACAAAGTCTCACTCATCAGGGTCCTCTATATAATTGTATATAATACATTTGTATTGCAAGACTCTTTTCAAATTTATATAACTTATGCTTAAAGGTTGTGTGGCTGCAATCAAAAAGATAAAGTGAGGAGAACATCTGTGGTGTTCTGGATTTATATATAATATGAAATGATATGATATAATATAATATAATATATCACAAACAGCTTCTCATGCTAATAGGTTTGGTGACCCCTGATCAAAGACAGCGTGAGAAGAGAGCGTCACCTTTAAGGTCATCCGTGGTGTTTTGGATTTATATATAATATGATATGATATAATATAATATATCACAAACAGCTTCTCATGCTAATAGGTTTTGTGACCCCTGATCAGCGTGAAAAGAGAGCGTCACCTTTAAGGTCATCTGTGGTGTTCTGGCTGCGTTTGAGGTTCTGCTGCCACGTCTTCTTCTCTTCCTCAAGCTGGCAGAGCTTCCTGTTGCCTTGCTCCAGCTGAGACGACAGGGTGTTCTTTTCCTTCTGCAGTTCCTAGAAGAAGAAGAAGAAACAACACCACACAAACATCATACAAAGCACATGGTAACTAAGATACCAGTAGATGTAAAGTTTGATTTCAGATTTGAATTAAAATAGAAAAAGAAGCATAAAATGCATTCTTTATCACACAAAAAAACTACAGAATATAACTAAAGAAAAATTTGTGTGAGAATATATAAAGAGATGAAAGAATGAGAAGAAAAGGTCAACAGCTTACCTCAAGTTTCTTCTTGACGTCTTGCTCCTTGGACTGGCTGGCCTGGAGGCCCTGCTCCGAGCGGAAAAGCTTCTGCTTGTTTTCCTCGGCCTCCTTCTCCAGCTGACATTTCTGGAAACCCACCTGGAATGGCCAGACGATGGAAAGGGAGCGGACGAGAGAGAGAAGTCAGTGAGCGTTTTAAGAACCATACAAAACGTTTTATTTGTCCACTGAACTTCACTTGGGGTCAAGGCACACGTGTTAATGACCCTACTCACTACAATAACAACAAGATGACGTGTTTTTACCTTCTCCAGCTCAGACTGCAGAATGTTGTGGTCTTTTTTGGCCTGCTGGACTTCCTGGTTTAGCTTGGTCTTAGTCTGGTTAAACTGCTGATCCAGAGCCTGGTGAGAGCTCTGGAGACGAGCAAGCTCCTGAGAAGGCAAAACAGAACGACAAACACGTTATATGTAAAAAGTAAACAACAGATCATACTATATACACAAAGTTTTTTAATGGCATGCTGGACCGCATACCTTCTGGCTCTCCTTCTCCTGGTCTTTAATCTTTTGCTCAAGAGCTCGGCGGCAGCTCTCTGCGTTGTGCCTCTGACAGTTCATCTCCTCAGACACCTGCTTCAGCTTCTGTTCCACCGACACACACTGGTGTAGATATGCACAGAAGCACACACACACACACAGTTTTGTTAATCCCTAAAAAGTTACACTGATCCACCATGCCTGACTTATCATATGCAGAATGAAGGTTTTGTTGTCATTGTCGACTTCAGGAACTTTGCTGTGGACAGACCTGCGTGTGTGTATCGTGTGTGTGTGTGTGTTTGTGTGCAGGAGCCGTCTGTACCTTGGCGACCGCCTGTTCGTGCCGAGCCGTGACCTGGCTGAGTTCGTCCCGGGTTTTGCCCAGCGTTCTCTCCCTCTCGCTCAGATCCTTCTTGGTCTGGTCCAGCTGAGCCTGAAGCTCCTGGTGCCGGCTGCTGTGGCTCCTCACGTCCTTCTCCTGGGCCGCCACACGCTGCTCTAGTTCGCCCGCGCGACTCCGCAGCTCTGAGAGGGATTATAGACACATTACACAGAGACACATTGTGAATACCCTGTTGGTTTAAGCACTCGTCTCCAAAGGTTTTGATAGGATGCATACCCGCACAGGCACTTGCATACTAGTAAAACTTGCTTGATTCAATAAAATGTTCAGCTTTGACCTAGCTGGAGATAAATAATGGTTTAGTGAGAGTGTGCACGAAGGAGGATGTGGCTGAGGTAGCTCACCTTGATTGAGAGTTCTAAGCTGTTCCATCTGCTGGGAGGAGCCATCGTTGACACCCTGCGACATGGACGTGCTGATTCGCTGGCACGGTTTGATTGGCGTTTCCTCCGCGTTCCAGAAGTGAGCAGAGGACGACATCCCACCCCGTCTCTTGAGGGGCGTTTCCATGGCACCCTGAGACTGGCGGCTGTGTGACTGATCCTGCTGTTGCCATGGGAATATAGAGGAGCCGGCCTGTTGGCGGGCCGCTATGTCCTTGTGACTTACAGAGGATTGGCTCAGTAACTGAGAGAGGAAGACACAGAAAAGGAGATATCGTCATAAATCTGTCCAGAAGAGACAAACCAGACTGGAGAGCTTCTTTCTGACGGCAACGAGTGTGGACATGGGTCTCTTCACCACCAGATACTGTGACTTGCCTTGACTTGCATGACTTTAAGCTCTGATTCAAGTCTTTTCTTTCTTCCACTTCATGACTATATCTCTCCTGCAGATCCTCAAGTCTAGAGTCTGGGGGTCAGAGGAGAACCAAGGAAAAAACGTCAGGGTTGCCTCACATAATCAACAATAAACTATTTGGCAGTAGAAGTATTACATTTATGGAGCGATGAGTATGAATCTATGAATAAAATAATGTGTATAAACATATATCGAGAAAGAGATTTTTTTAAAAGACTTGATCTTGCTCTAAAACTGATGAATTGCTAATATATAAAAATGCAAATAATGTTGTTGTTTTTTTTAAAGTGAGATAGATTTATACCTTGAGGTCTGTAATTTGGGGTGGCTGCTGGAGTAGCAAAGCTTTTCTGGGGGGTGCTGCCTGTCTGCAGATCAGAGGAGGAATGGGACCTGTCCACCTCATTCTTATATCTATGAAAGGTCAAACACAAAACCATTTAGCTTACGATTTTTTTCTTTGGTGAACTATACATAATAATCTGCGATACGGTTACAGTGGTATATCTGGCACCGTTAAGTGGACCAATCTGGGAGGTGGTCAAATATAGACAAGCCTGGACAACAGTTAGTTTACGACAGTGCACAGGGCAGGGCAGGATCAGTCTGCGTTTATAGGACAGTATGAATGGGTAGAAATGGGATAATATTGATGGCAAATTACAAAACAACAAGTTAATGGTACATTTCCAACATTGTACTTGATGCAGCTGTCACTCACTTTTTCAGCTCCTGCTCTAGGAGGTCGATGGTCCTCTTGCTAGTGTTGAGTTGACCATCCAGGTAATTCACCTGTTGCTCCTTGACCCCAAGATCATGGATGGCCTTCTGGCGAGCCTTCTCCAAAGAATCACAGGACTCTAAAAGAGATTGGTGCTCTCTTTTAAAAGCATTTGCCTCGCTTTTCTCACTGTCGACCTGTAAGTAGGAAGAAAGATGCCAAAAACGTTAAGGTTAACTCGCTTTCACACTTTCCGTTATCACAATTGTTTACCAACCACATGCCACACAGGCATTGAATTTGATAACAAAACATCTAGCAGGGCAATTTAATTATTCTATAGACTGTGTTTTGTATATAACATCTATAATATAAGATGAAAAACAAAAAGATCAAAGTATAATAGCTGATATGCCTTTACACAAAAGGCGCTCATACCTTTTGTTTCTGTTTAAGAAGAGCAGCTTCCAACGAGTCGAGTTGGAACTGCTTCTGCGTTCTCTCTTTCTTCAACTTGTCCAGCTGTCCCTCAATTTCCTGGATCTTCTGTAGGGCTTTGCCCGAAAGACCATCCTTCCACTCCTCCACGGCCCAGCTCATTGTGAAAAACCTGATTTAAATAATGTCAAGAAAAATTTTGTAATGATACGTGTCGGTATTCTTGTGCTGTGTGAACCGAAAACTAGTTTCAACATCTCAGGGCAGGTTTTCTGCTAGTAATAGTAGGCATAGTAGTATGTTAATCAGGGAGAACGATAGCACTGTTACAAGCAAGAACATATTAGCTAACGTTAGGCCCTTAATATTAATTGAAAGCCCATTAAAGTCAGGAAATGCAAAGTATGCTAGTAACGTTACGATAAACGATAAAGGTTAGCAACCTTAGCAACGCTGGCTAACCTGCACAGCAAGGTTGCATTGCAGCAACAAACGTTAATCAAAAGTAAACAAAGGTGAACTTTTCTTGTGTGTGTAAACCACGGTATCAATGTTTTTGCTAATAATGATTTAACACTAACAATTTATATTACGTTGATAATACACTAGAGTCACAATTCAGTAGCAACGTGAATCTACTTACTTTCAGCGCGACGATTGTATCTTCTCTGATGTCGGATGAAGAAGAAAATTCAAAATTTACCAACAGAAGCTGTTCTTTGTTTCCATTGGATGGATCCAGATGGATCCTGTAGGAAGCTATCTGATTGGACAAATTGAAAGCGCGAAGCTCTTTACTCAAATCTGATTGGTTAAGATTGTGAAAGCTTTTGTTGGCATTAAGAGCAAAACGAGCAAATTAGTGCAAATAATAAAATAAAAAAGGACCCATAATATCATGTATGAATACAGATAAAGGCAGAAACATGGAGGTAAAAACCTAAAACTAACTGTATAAAACCACAACGAATAAAATATATTAGACAATGCACAAAGGCTACAGGAAACAAACACAACAGCTTTATTTGTTTATCAAGCTGTTAGCATTGCACCACGTAGTTGTTAACGGTTTTAAACGCGGTCTAGTAGAAGAGGTATTCAGAAGCTAGGAAGTAGTTATTTACTTATAGTTATTTAACCTTTTTTTTATTTATTTTTTAGATAATTTAGGCCTGCACGTGAATGACCAGCAGGGGGCCGTGTGCATCGGTGAGCTTAGCGGGGCTCTGTCTGAAATCAGTTGCACACATTGGCTGGCTACCTCAACTAAAGTTTAACGGATTCTTTATTTTAATTTTTTTCCTATTAAGTACTTCAATAAATTAGTGGGAGTTCATTTTCCAGAAGAACGAGTGTTGTTCTGTCTTGTTCACCCACGATGCCTCTCCGAACTTATATCTGGAATCGTCTTTTCACATTCCATTTGAGTTTGGAGTACTTTCAAAATAAACTTATTGTGGCGACTCATTGCCCTTATATCATACATATGGATGTAGTGTAAATTTGGCACACAGATGTACTTTAAATAAGCAACACAGAAGCAAAAAAATGTGTCGCAATGGTACGTCATGGCCTGTAAATTTGTTTGCTAAATTATACAATATGCATCTATGTTTATACTGTAGATTTTCAAGAAAAACACAAGCGTATTATGATAAACTGCTAGTTTTTCATGCTTATTAAGCACCTACTGTCTTCTCTTATTGCATCAGTCTTGTGTGCATTTTATGTATGATGTCTGTGCAGAGTATAAAAAATAATATGATAACGTTTTGGTGTGTGAAGGATGTATTGTTCATGTAAGATTATATGGGTGAGCTATACTTTCAAAGGTAAATAACAAATGCAACCTTGCTGCTAACAAATGCTGCCTTGGTTCTTTTTTTTCTATTTGGGCAGGTATTTCCAAAAGTCCATTAAAAATGTGTCCCCACCTTAACCACAGGCAAACATCTCTACACACTGTTTTCACTGGTAAGGCAAAGTAAACTGAAACATTTTCAGATGGGGAAGCCAATGAAACACGTTCCCCTTATATCTCACACAAGCTCTTAAACCACAAGTTTTACAAGTTCAGTCTGTGCACTGAGTTTGCCATGTTGCTCAGAGACCCGTACATTTCAAATATGACATATTTATTACCATGAACAATAGGCTCTACCCACAAAACGAAGTATCGCCCAAACCAAAGGGTTTCAAGCAAGTTGAAACGGTTGACATCAAATAATCTTAGGCTCGTGCTAGCACTTGATTCTTATGGTTGCTGCTCCTTTTTAGTGTATGTAGGTGACTCTTCCAATGATATGTAGAAACAGAAAACACTTATGAATTGACGTTTTGAATATGAAATAGGATAGGTAATCTTTATAATCAGACACCGGACATATAAATGGAAAGCAGGAGTTTAAAGTGAATGACTGTTCTTCTCCACTGTGATCCAGTGGCACAGGACTGCAGAGATGAGCATGTCCATAGACAGTACACACAGCTCCAACCACACCATCTATAAGGCACACACAGGAGTTTGTTAAACACACTGTACAGTGCATATTGTGAGCTTAGAGTTATAAGGTTTCATCTCCATTTTTGTCGAAATTGAGTTTTTTGCACACTTGGGTGTTTCTTAATGCATGTCTGGTGCTTTTTAAATGTTTTCATTTTGTTTGGGTGTCAGTAAATCATAAAATAAAAACTACATACCCACTCTAACAGCTTAGATGTGAAAACGTTGATCCTCAATATCTCTTAAGTAGCTTAAACAGAGATGGAACCTTATATCTAAGCCCACAATATGTTTTAGGCAAGTGATCCTGTTTTGAAGGCAAATTGCGTCACACCAAATATTGATTTGATTTGGATTTTTCTTCTTTTCACTCACTTTGCATTTTGTTAATTGATGGAAAAAAACTATTTACATTTCTAGTTTTAAATGCATTCTTACTTTACAGCATTTTTTGCACACCTGCCTAAAACTTTTGCACAGTACTGTAGGTCGAGTTTTGCAAGATGTAACATAACAATTATGTTAATAAAATCATTATTATTGTAATTTTTTTTATTCATGAAGAACGATCATTAGTCCCTCTTGAAAGTTCAATTTGATTAACTGTTTTGATGTTATAAAACTATATCTTGACATTTATAAATCCATCTTGCTGTATGTAGCAGGACACCTTATTTAATTCAAATGCTCACCATACATAAACATAGTTATTTATGTTTGCCATAGTAGTATACCTTTAGTTTATATATACAAAAAAACATTTAATAAGCTGTAGATTTGAGATGCAAATGTGCTTGCAAGTTCAAAATCACCCAATAATAACTTTACCCTGAAATCAACTTCTTCTGTTTCATGCAACAGCACTAAGTCAATGCATATCAGCACACCTCCAAGAAACGCCACAGCTATGCATCCGATGTTCACCAAAAAACACACCTGCAAGTGAAAATTAATATTTAAAATATAATTTATATACATAAACAGACTATGATCCTTTCAGCTGCACCATAAAACCTTTCCAATTTTTTGTATAATTAAAATAATTAAACAATCATAAAAAATAGGAAACATTTTTGTAATATAAAAGGAAAGAAATAAAGAATATATAAAAAATGTTGTGCCTCAAAGCTCAATGTCTGATTTCAAACAGTTTTACTTACAGATAGTAGTCTTGGCCATTTTAATAATAAGATGGACAATAGTCCAGCAATTGTAAACTAAGGGCAAAGTGAGGAAAAAAAACATGAATTATGATTTTTGAAATTATGATGATTGAAATTAAGATAATTTCAACATAACAGTATATCAGCAATAAAAATATCACTAGGAATTATTCAGTAATTGTCATAAGCATGCAATTTGAATTTCACCCCAAAAAAGTTAACTGTATTATTCACGAGCGATCCTGTCAGAAGTGGGACTCTAAACAATATGAAAAGGGATGCATTCATCCTATGGGTTGCAGCAAATACAACCCCCAGTACGACACTTAGAGACCCGCTTACCATCTGCATAGACTAAACAGGTGGCATTTCAGGACATTGATTGGTGTAACAATAAAAAAATGTTTTCATGCATGAATTACTATGAAGATTAACAAATACAAATGTCTCACACAATACAAATACAATTTAAGTTCCCCTATTGAACGCACTAATTATTCTGATGAACATCAATCTCTTACCCCAAGCACTGCAGGTTGTTTCTGTAGCAGACCATGCAATGGTAACTTGGCCTGGGGAGTCATCTCAGTAGCTTTGCCCCCCGGGTCCTCATCCAACACTACCTCAGAATCAGACTCCTGAACATCCATGTCGGCACAAGCCATGATGCCGTTCTAATAGAGATGACAAATGTTACGTTAAGATTGCTACATATACTGTCTGTTGAATGAATGTTGCTCAGAATAATGGTTGAAAAGAAGTTAAGTTTGGAAAATTAAACAAATTGGCACAAATTGATAGATCATTGACAATTAAATTTTCAACTTATAAAACTCACCAGGCTTTATTCAGCCCGTAGTTATTTTAATAGGCTGTATACTGTCTCTTGCAGATCTGTTAGAACTCTCAGCATCAGTTGTTCCTTCCTGAAAAAGTGTGAGATGGCAACAAGTGAGATTACCTAATTTCTGTTTTTGTCAGCGCATCCGGGGTAAAAAAGTATGCTTTAATAATGGCAATAATTAACCTATTAACTAAGGATGGGATAGAACATAATTATGTATAATTTTACCCAGCTGTTATTTATTATTTATATTTTTTTATTATGTTATGTTGTGTTTCTTTGCCTGAATAGTAATACTTCAAACTTTACGCAGCATTTCTAGTTAAAACCAAAGTGACCACAGCATAGTTTAAAATGGCAGATGTTAGTGTAAGGCAACAGTAAATACTAATGTAGTAGCCTTGTAAACCGAGCAGAACGTCAACGCCAGGATAAACCCGAAACAAAGCAACACCTAAGTGCTCGGAGAGGGGACAACCTTCCTTTGCTGGCTGCTCCCCTGCATCTTCTGGGAGGTCTCTCATAGGTTGGGTCCTGAGACTCTACTTATTCCCATAGGCTGACAAGTCTGTCAGACAGCGAGGAGAGGAGGGAGGCACAGTCCAGTTCTTCCGCTGTTGGAATCAGAACTAAAGACGCTGCAACTCAACTCAACCGTATCCTTGACAGAAGTTTCCCGTTGGAGTTATCTAAAACTTCAGAGGGACACATGAAGGTATGTTCATATAATTGCACTTATACCTGAACCTCTGACAACTGTACGACACACAAAAATAGTTTCGGCAATCATATAATTTTGTTGTATAATATGTAAATTTAGTCGCGTCCAATATGCCCCCTTTCACTCTTTTTGCAAAAATGTTAACGAGATATTTCACTGTGACTTGATAATCAGTTTGTATGAAAGTTAAACCGCTGTTATGATTCCTTTTTAATTATATATTAATATCTCACTTTATGGCATCTTTAAATCATATGGGGTTTGTTGTTAAATAATATATCGTGGTTGTTTTGATTTACATTTGTTAAAATGTGCATTGTCCATTTTGGATTAAACTGTGATATTTTTTCACTGTAAGCCACGCACTCTATTGAAAAGCATACTGTGAAAAAGAAGTAGTTTATAGGTCAAGACAGCCCGATCTATTTAAGTGTGCTAATGACTTTTCCTGTCAAAGTAGCTGATGCCAGAGTTGAACAAGGGATTTAATTGATAGTCCATGTCATCTGACTGCATGCAACAAAGATTTGAGGTCGACACATAGGAAAGGCAAAAAAAAAAAAGCTTTATGATGACTTGAAAAAACAACGGTTTATTTCAAGTGCATTCTACCAAGATGTTCTGTGGCTTATAGGGTAGCAGATTGAAACATATCTAGCTCAAGCCTATTTGAGATAAAGCTGGGCTGTTAAGTGTTTGTAATTAGGTTGCAGAGCAAGGCACATGGTTGGCCAGGCTTAAAACAAACATGGATAAAAGGATTATAGAAGCAGGCTTTCGTCATAGGAAGTGAAGCTGAACAGGAGTGTATGGTGGGAATATTTGGATTTCACATGCTATCGCTCTGCAAGGGTTTTTCAGAGGCTTATATGAAATCCAACTCAGGGCTTCAGAAAAATAATAAGCGTGGAGATGTTGTAACTCTGTAACGACACATTTTCTCAAAGTTTTACAGCCACCTGTTAAATTAGCAGCTAGCCTTTCAAAGTAAACTTGAGG
The DNA here is from genome assembly GCA_036023535.2 of Galaxias brevipinnis. NCBI lineage: Eukaryota > Metazoa > Chordata > Actinopteri > Galaxiiformes > Galaxiidae > Galaxias > Galaxias brevipinnis. The sequence goes on from JAVQIZ010003229.1 coordinate 13,504, forward strand.
GGGGAGTGTGTTGTAGTTGAAGTTTACTTCTAACCCTGTGGTTTGGACCACAGGCTCTGAATGCTGGCGCCGAACAAACAGCAAGAATTCTAGATTTATTGTAGAGTTCCGGCTGCGATAGGGATTGCAAAGGCACAGAGTAGACTTGAAGGACTTGGAGGACTTGAAGGAAGCTGGCAGTGCCTATTACTTTCACAGTGAAAGGATTTCGCTTTTTTTGCCCAGCAGCAGACTTTTAGTTCTCTTTCCAGTTGCACTTTTGAGGACAGTGCTGCATCCACATGCCACAGCTCCAAATAGCCTAGTTGTTATTGAGCACAAAAGTCTGGTATGAGTTTTGGGACAGTAGCTCTAATATGAAAGAATTCTCCGCTCCCTTCTTGTGATTTAACCAATGAGTGTGGTTAACCTTCTCCTGATGACTTCACGATGTGGAAAGTTGTGTCGACCACAGGGAGCTCAGCAGAGCAGAGTGGGCCTGCTCTAAACCATGGTGGCTCAAAGCATAGATTACAGACTTGAGGATGGATAGCTTTCTGGTTATCAAATGAACAGAAAAGCATAGTACCATCTGTTTTTTTTTTCTGACCCTAAAAACATTCTTTTTTTTTTCAATTACCAAATGTGTTATAAATGTTTTTGAAACTAGCCTGTGTGTCCATGTTTGTTTTTTGTGTAGCCAGCATACTCTGTTTCCCATACATGCGATCCACAAGCTAAGCACAGTCTCAGCAGATCTAAGCTAGTTTAAAATATATCGGTGTCCTGAAACGGGCTGAGTACATAGGGGACAAAGAGATCTATCTAGGAGATAAAAAAACAACTAAAACAAAAAAACAAAAAATAAACATGTGGTTTTGGAAAGAAACTTATGTGGAGTTACAAGTAGTTCACCCAACAGTAATTCAACCAACTGAAATTACAATTGACCAGGGATTTTGTTGTAATCACTATACTCAGACTGGTTCAAGGTCCACGGGATAGGCTGTGTTGTCCTCTGATTTCAAAGAGCTGCTACATGTGTTCGCTGGTTGGTTTGCGCTGTGGCACGTTTGAGGTGGTGACATCAAATTAGCGTGCACAGACTCTTCAAAGAGACCAACACGTTTCAAACACTTTCTGTACCACACTCAGAGCGGGCTTATCCATAGGGAGTGAACACAGCTCAGAAAGTAAAGTCTAGCTGAGTAACAGCATGCTTTCATATAAGATGGTGTTCGAAATAATTCATGCTTTTTCCTCTTAATATTATCAGTTAGTCTGTTGACTTGCATTCCAAGTCTATGCAATTATGGCAGCCATTGTGATGTTTTTTCTGTGTACTTCAAGTTGACCTGTGGACCACCAGTTGACCTGTGTTGTTGACAAGTCTTGTGTTGCTTCATTGGTGAATAGAATCAAGTTAACTGTTTTCATAAGAAGTTCCGCAGCCTATAATTCACTGCTCTGGTGACTTAAAGACTTAAAGAGTCAGAGGCTAAAACAGAGCGTTTCAGACCAGGGTGTATAGAGGTGCTGCAGATTCAGGTAGTTTAGAAAAAATAAATAGTTTATTGAACATTAAAATGCATAAACCTATTCTAGTAGAACTCCTAAATAAAGGTATGAACCTGAAAATGTGCATAATATGGCCCCTTTAAGTCAGCCTAAAGTACTAAAGGGGATTGAAATACAGTGAGCTTTACCTTAAGTCAGCACAAACTACTAAAAAGGTAATTGAAATACATTGAGCATTAAGTCAGCCTGAAGTTCTAAAAAGGTAATTGAAATGCATTGAGCATTAAGTCAGCTTGAAGTTCTAAAAAGGTAATTGAAATGCATTGAGCATTAAGTCAGCCTGAAGTTCTAAAAAGGTAATTGAAATACATTGAGCTTTACCTTAAGTCAGCACAAACTACTAAAAAGGTAATTGAAATACATTGAGCTTTAAGTCAGCCTAAAGTTCTTAAAAGGTAGTTGGGAGTGTGTTCATAATATATTGGTCCCTTCTATCAGATGAAACAGTATGAATCCGGAAAGTGCATGTGAATGTATTTTAAACACTACTTTGACCCACGTTTTATTTCCCCCTTATTTAAACATACTTTATGATGCCTTGAATATGCATTTAGACTTTTTGTTAAGCCTTAAACACCGCTTGCTTTTCCAGATCATTTGAGCACAGTTTATAGTAACCGACACATTAAACACTGTAAAAAAACGTTTCCTGTTCTCAAAGCCAACTATACAGTGACTCACCTACCAGTGAAATAACCTGTGCAGCTGTCTTCTTCACAATCCTAAACTGTAAGATTTCAAACATAACTGTGTACAAATGTAATATTTGAGAGATACTAAAGACACACATACACATGCATCCGATAGAGTACAGGCTACGGCTGTATCAGAAATACTAACCTACTGAATAAACAAACGGATCATGTACAGTTAAATGAACTAGCAGATTGTGTTTTCTCTTCTCTCTCTCTCTGTCCCTATAGGAATCCAAGCTCAACGTGGAGAATCTGAGCAAACCAGAGCTTCTGATGCTGTTCAGCATCCTAGAAGGAGAGTTGGAGGCCAGGGACCTGGTCATTGACACCCTCAAGGTAAGGTTCTTGTCATAGTTTATTGGCCTGTGTAATAAGATCATTGTATTTCTCATTCCTTGTTCAATATAACAGAAAATGTGAATATTTTGAGATAATGCCATAGGACATGGTTCTAAAAAAAAAACGCGTTCCTTACTCTGCTATGTTTACAATCTGTAAAAAAAAGATGATGGAAAAAAAACACCTTAGTTGTCAGTGCTCTTGACTTATTGTTGATTTTTTTTTTTGATCATGGGGTTTTCCGTAGTGATGCATGAAAATGCCCTTTGGAGGTGTCAGATGATTTTTCTGTCTAACCTTTGAACTAGCAGAAGTCCCTTCACATTAGTTGTATAATAGTAGTGTAATATCTCTCCAGTCTATAGTTTGCAGTACAAGCAGCCTATTCATAGACTCCACTAGGCCAACTTCCTCTGTGGACAAAGACCATTGTCTGTCCGGCTGTCTGTCTTTAAGCTGATGTCACCCATTTCCTGTCTTTAATTGGAAAGATGTGCTTTAACCCCCGTTGGGTTGAGCTTGACCTAAAATAGTCCCTGTAGGCTGGCCTGCTCAGTCAACGACGTGGCTGGGGTGACCTTGTCATGGCACTGTGTGTTAAGAAGCTTCTTGTTTCTAATCCGAGGGGATTTCTTTTCACAGATTGATTTGTCATGTCTGCCTCACTCATGCTTCCTGTTGATGCTACAGTCAGGGTTGCTATAAATCTTTCTATTGTTTTTTTTCTTCCTTTAATTGTGATTGGGCCTTGAATAACAAGCGTCTTGCTATTTTGCTGTCTTGTTCTAAAAGCATACTAAAAAGCTATGTCTTTTACGTGCATGTAAGGAGATTTCATGCAGTTTTGTTTAGTTTTTATCGAAAGGTCTTTGGTCCAGGTGTAAAATAGACTAATGATCCAATGAGAGAGGAAGGGGGAGAAAAGATCCTAGAGAGAGAGAGAGAGAGAAAGAGAGAGAGAGAGAGAGAGAGAGAGAGAGAGACATAGAGAGAGAGAGAGTGAGACATAGAGAGAGAGAGACATAGCGAGAGAGAGAGAGAGACATAGAGAGAGAGAGTGAGACATAGAGAGAGTGAGACATAGAGAGAGAGAGAGAGAGAGACATAGCGAGAGAGAGACATAGATAGGGAGAGAGTGAGACATAGAGAGAGAGAGACATAGCGAGAGAGAGACATAGCGAGAGAGAGACATAGATAGGGAGAGGGCGCGAGAGGGGCAAGGATGGGAGGAGAGAGAGAAAAAAGAAAACAAGTTGTGGATCTAGGCGCTGCCGAACGTTCTAATGTTATGTCTAGACGGCATTCCGCAGCTCTCCTGGGACAGAGCCATCTAAGGCGAGAGAAAAGTCACCGCACGCCGCTCACTACCGTGACTCAGTATGAGGAGGAGGAGGAGGAGGAGGAGGAGAGGCGACCGGCAGAGAACAAATAAACACTGGCCTTAACTGGCGACTTGGAGGGGCATAGGCAGCCGTGCTTTCACAGCTCTAAATCAGCATGGACTGTTTTCCTGTTAGACGAGTGCTTATCTCCCCTGTAGCCCTGCTGAGTTAAATGTTTCAGTGTAGCCGGCCGCAG
>JAVQIZ010003259.1:0-14248 GCA_036023535.2 Galaxias brevipinnis
CTCGTACCGACCGTCCTATCTGTAATGTTGAAGTAATGATAATCTTTCATTCAACAAAATAGGCCAATAGTACTCACCATTTTCAGTCAATGAATATAGGTTGCGTAAGGCGAAATGCATTTAATAGCCTTAAGAAAATAGTAACTATAGCTTCGAGCCCTGTATACAATTTATGAATCGTTTAAAAGTCACATTAATGCAGACAAGTAAATGTAGTGTTACTACAGTGTAGTAACAAAGTGACTATACCCGAAACAATAAATAAATGGAAAAGTAGGTATTTTCCAAGTTTCGCATTCTTCGCTTATTCTGACGTCTAGACATCTGCGTTTAAAACATAACTTCTGAAGCTAAAGAGGATTTTGGCAAACTTTTCTGTTTCATACCTGTTGAGCAGTATCTCAATAGCGTCTGGAAAAGGTTGGACTGGACCGTTAAAATCCTCTATCGGAATAAAAAACTTTCGGTAGTCGTTGTTGTGGTATTATAGTCTATAATGAAAACGTCCATCTTCGGTCATTAATCAAATTCATTTTCTTCGTCAGTTAATTCCCTTTTCAAAAGACTTCAATGATACAGTCAAATAGTCGATGGTCACTTTAGCCCTACGTAACTCTCCCCAGAATCAGCTGTCATCTCTTAAATTGGAAGGCCTGAGTTGATCCGTGCTTTCCATGCTGACATCAACACCACCTACTTTTCCCAGAGACCCAGGGCTGTCTTGTTAATGCCTGAGTAGAAAAAAAAGCCACCGACTGGTGGAGTCTTAGCCAATGATTACACAGAAACTGTATACAAGTACATGGAGTTGCATTAAGTTATAAGGCATTAATATCTTCCATTAAGAAAGTTATGAAAAACATTGTATTCCGAAGTAAAGTTTTTCTAATTTCAGCATTACAAACACAAAATATGAATAAGTTTGCATAATTATTTGCAGGTCGATAACTAGGCCTACCAAAAAGAATGTATTGGGTTCGCCTATTGTTGAATTATAATTTACAATTATAGGAAATATTTTTTTCTGTATCATAGGAATAAAATGTGTATTCATCCACCAGTAATGTGTAATGGTGATAGGTAAAGCATCAGTTTCATTCCTGTGCAGGTCAGCACATGTTGTGATTGTCAAGCAACTCCACCCTTTTGGAAGGAACTACCCAAAAATTGTGCCAGGGGAATTAACAGGAATGGATTTGTCCATATTTGATCAAGCCAAACTACTGATCCCATTGCAAAACCCTTATTCAGGTTGGGCTATACCAAATGTTGTTTAAAGACACTTTAAATCCTCCAAGCATGAGTGTCAACATACAGACTGAGGCACAGTCCATAGCCAATACAAAACAATGACTCACCTTTGAGGATACAACAAACAAAGACAAATCGAAGGGCTGTGTCGGTTTGGCATATTGAATTACCTCTGTGTATGAAATGTGCTATACAAATAAAATGGATTTGATTTGATTTGATTTGATTTGATTTGACTTGGCACACTGTCTCTTTTTAATAATTAGAAAAAAAATATTTCAGAATATATTTTGTGTGAAATACCATTGTACTTAGAAACTCTTTCTGATATTTATCATGTAATTGCTTTTGTGTTTTTCACAGTAGTATTACTGCTGTGTTTGCAAAACATCCGACGACTTTATGGCATATGTAAGTAACAAACCATGTACAGTACTATACCTGATGTATATAAGTGTATGCTTGCGTGTTTGAGAGTGTGTGAGGATATGTTTGTGTGTATGTGTGAGTTTAAAGGGGAATATCACCATGTTTTTGCTGTGTCGGCAGTAATGACAGCTTCCTCATACTTACCTAAAACAATAGGCGGAAACATGGTCTGGGGACGCCATAGCAATGTTCACAGAGGTCCAAGCTAAAACAAACAGATAACTATGCTTGACCATATGTCTTTAAAACTCACGATGGAAAAAAAGACGAGACATGTATGTGGCTTAATCCTAGGGCTTGTTATCACCACATGATCTCAGAGGCATCACAAATCATCAAAACAAATCCACAAGCTTAGTGCTAGCACCCTTATTTCCTGTTTCCTTCCCCTTATTTGGCCTAATAGTACTACATTTCAAGGATTGTTTTACGGTAATGTAGAAGCGTATAAGGCATTCAGTCAATGGTTGTGGGTAGTGTAGTGAAGAGGAGGTCTTGCAGTACAGTGACATTCTGTGGGCTCCATTGACGCGGTTTCTGGTGATACACACTGCAAAACCGAGAAACACACACACACACACACACACACACACACACACACACACACACACACACACACTTACCAACTGTAGCCCACAGTGTCTGAGAAAGCTCCAGAGTGGTGGCACTGTGTATGACACTCTGTCCCCTCATACAGTGGCATTGTCTGGATGAGCGTGTGGGTTTGATGCCTATTGTTGTCTCTCACTCTCTATGGTCACTCATGTCCGTCACTAAACCCTCTCTGTTTGAGGAGAATACATTGTGTGTCATGGTCACATTGCTTCTCTTTGACTCAGCAGTGAATACTGTATCACCTGCCTTTGTACTGTAGCGTTAATATAATCATACATTAGAATAACCCCAATGTCCTTTCATCATGAAACTTAAATTTTTTAAGTTTGTATTGTTTATTAGGATTTCATATACTGCTCTGAACGGTTGAAATGTACCACCTATCTATTAAAAAAAATGTGTGAAGAACTGCAACCCCAAATACAAACTTGTATCTGTTAAAAAACGTCCTGTGCTAACTTGCTTTTAAAAGAGTCTCTTTTTAAGCTGTGATCATTTGTGTAAAATGTTTTCCTGTTAAAGCGTTGGAGGGAGGCTACAGTTTTTAACTAAATCACACCCTTTACAAAGTTCCATCTAATCTAAGCTTTTCCTTTTTCCTGTTCTATTGTTAGATGGTGTTTGTGATTGGAGGGCTGCTGGACAAACAAATGGAAAGTCTCTCCAAGTATTCTGAACTGTCATGTCACTATCGGTCCCCCAATAGTGGCACAAGTTAATATTTGTATGATCCAGTTTTGTAGTTGTTCAACACTTGCTTCATCACTAGTTATCACAGTGTTATACATAAATGTGACAAATTGACCAATAAAGAAACTTCTTGAGTCGTTAGCGACCCACACGATGGGTGTTTAATGTTAAGAGTGCAACATTATAACCAATTTCAGAGTGGTACTGTCTTGATTATATCTATAGTCAGAGGAGATAAAACTGTTCCTTGGGTTGCACTAGAGTTGGTGGAAATCATCTATCTCATTTAGTCTGCATTGGTGTTGTGTTTCTGACCCATGTGGTCGGTTATTGTGCATCAATAGTAATGTTCTGCCCCCACAGAGCTGAACAGTACTGATTTGCCTACCAAGAAGGACTGATAGTGAAGTGTACAGGTTAGCTTCAGAACCTGGCTCCTCAGACTCATGTCCGATTGTTTCCCTTTAATCACGGCACTGCAGCGCCCTCTGCTGACTCAAGGTGGAACAACATTTAATGAAGGTGGATGGTGCCAAAATGGGGTTCCTGGTTGATCCAGTCATAGAGATAGAACACAATGATTCGTGGAGATAAACCACTGTCTCTACGATCTCTATGGATCCAGTCCTCAGTCACAAACAGAAACCTGGCGGCTGGGGTGCCAACTGTGCTAAAGTGCCAAGCAGCTTGCTTTTCAGACAGTTGGCATTGTGTGTACAGAATATTTAAACATCACAATGGATTGATATGTGTTGTTATGATATTTGACACTACACAATTTTGCCTCTAAAGTTTCTTTTCTAACCGATGTTTTTTCCTAATTAAGTTCCATAGCTTAGGTTTGACTATAAGACTACACAACTGTGTACAATCATATTATTTTCATTTTATTTGACGTACTTCTAATATAATGTTACGCTGGATTGTTTAACGGGTTAGCAGGGCTAAGGGCCTGGTTATGTTCTATTCAACAAATGCAAAAGAGAACAGGAATCTAGATACATTTCAGAATATAAGATTCCAAAAAGGATATGAACAATAAAGTTCCAGAGCGGTTTACCCTGAGAGAGTGATAAACCATATTTACCAATTACCAGAATTTGATTTGTTAAACCATTTTTAAACAACTAACCCCCATACATTCTATTAAAGGGAATGTTTTTGTTTATCTTAAAATATTTTAGCAAGTAAGTGCCATAATTTAAAAAAGAACCCCTTCATTACAAAAATGTTACAGAGCTACTGTATTTGTTTAATCCAATTACGTGCCACCGCTGACAGAGCCCATAACATACAGCAGTGCTGCTGTGTTATATTTTGACATTTAAAAAAACCCAGAAACACCTAAAACGCTGGCTTAGCTTATGACTGCGGATGGAAAGCTTCTTGTAAAGGCCAGTTGACCCTGCTGTTCATAGCTGTCACATAAAAGTTGTGAACAGGATGTCAGGCAATTCTTCAAAAACATATTGTTATGTTAAAAAGTAAACTGCATACTGGTATGGAAGACAATATCTATAATGTAGCAGACCTTAGAAATAGAAAGAAATAAACAATAAAGCGAGTTTTATTGTCCCTTTAAATTCCATTAAAACACTTAAGTCCCTCCTCATCCTTGTAGTTACAAAATAGCAGTACGCATAAAAATCTAGACTATAACATAAATATATCCGGCTTATAAAATAACTATTTCTGAATTAAACACAGCACTTTTATACATCTACACAAACCACCATGTTCATATATGACTAGAAATGGTGAAATGGACATACATCATGGTCATTGTTCCTCAATGTGTGTGTGTGTGTGTGTGTGTGTGTGTGTTAGTGTAGATCAGAGTCCTAGTCTCATCTGGGCCCCAGGTTTAAAGGGACCTTGGTAGTGGGCAGGTGCTTCTTTCCATGGGGGTGTTTGAGGTTTCGGTTCTCTATGGGTGCAGCTTTCAGGTAAAAATGCAGCTGATAAAAAAGTAGAGGTAAGGAGAAGTTAAAGTTGGTCTCCATCATCTCTCTCTCTCTCTCTCACACACACACACACACACAGACACACACACACACAGACACACACACACACACACACCTGTATAGCCTCGGCTGGTCCCACTGTCACGGTGTTGGTTGAGGGTAGGTAACCTGGTGCGGATGCAGTCACTGTGTAGGTGCCAGGTAACAGCAGTCTGAAATAGTCTCCATCAACTCCTTCAAGAGGGAATGCAAACATCTGGATAAGTCAAGCAGGAATGACTAGTTTTCTTTCATTCCAGTGAATCACCACTAGAGAGAGCCCCTGTCCAAATCAAGATACAACAATATACTGACCGCACCAAAGGAGTGCGGGTGGACAAGACAAGCCAATGAGAATCTTTACTGGCACATCAAGTTAACTGAGCGAGGCAACATGATCTGTCAAACAAAATGTCATCCTAACCTTGAACAAGGCAAGCATTTAGTAGCTGGCCTGGCCAGCTATCAGCAACAGTATTTGTTACTGACTTCAAAAACAAATGGACATTGATTCGGTGTTGTCGGATTTTGCCCCAAAATGAATGTGTGCTTACAAGACCTCCCATTGTGGAAACAGTGCATGTAACTAGTTCCTTCTCACTCACCACTGGTCACATCGTGGTTGACGCCAGCCACTGAGATCTCGGCACTGCCAATCGGGTTGTTGTTTTCATCGTACACCATGCCTTTGATCCCATGGTGCACCTGGAGGGAGAGAGGAAATGTCAGGGGAGCCGTCCTACTCTCAGGGAACACTGAGAGGTCTTCCCAATGGTCTGGACGAGGCTTGGTTCATTACCTAATGCATGTTACACCGCTCTGTGCACACAAAGAAGAGATCTGTCTAATGGTACAGCAGGAATCCCTTATTAGCAAAGTAACTACTCAGTGTTAATTAGAAGTCAATTGTAATATGAATAGGGCTTCTGTTAGGAAGCTGCTGCCAGCAAACAACCCCTGTCTGACCAACTGAGCTGACGTATCCCATTACAGTAAAAAGCATCCATTCCACCCTAGACATCTGCTCTACTTTGCCTCCACTCCTTTGCCTTGGTAGTCAGAAACTAATCTACACCATGAAAAAAAAACGATGTGGTCCAAACCATGGTGATTCAGAGTGGCTTGCTCCAACCACTGAACCACTAACCACTTTGTCTGTACCAATATGAAGTCATTTACAGATAATAACTTTTCTCACACCAGATTAAAGACCTAAGCTATACTCTCATAACCAAAAAGATTTAGCTTTTCACACTTAATGCGTGATTCAATTGAGTCAGAAATTTTGAATAAAGCCCAGAAAACAACTCATACCTTTGTAGACATCAGAAAACTGGACACCTTCTTTGCAGAAAGCCAAGGGACAGGCTAACAGTCCTCAGCTTAGATAAGCCAAGATAAACGCAGCAGTCACTTTTAATTACCCAGGTTTCATTAGTTTACCTTTGACTTTCCAAACCAAGGCCTCTTTGTTTACGTGCTCACGTTTATTTACCTTGAAAACTGTCTTACATTTGACAAGGGCATGGTGACCTGATCAATGGCATGTTTTGTCTACGTGTATGTGAATGTGTGTGTGTGTGTGTGTGTGTGTGTGCGTGCGTGCGCGCGTGCGTGCGTGTGTGCGTGCGTGTGTGTGTGTGTGTGTGTGCGTGTGTATGTGTGTGTGTGCGCTTGCATGTTGAGGTGCACACCATGAGCTGTGAGAGTGCAGCTACACTCTGGGTTGTGAGGGGTTGTGTGTGTCTGGTTGCAGCGCTAACCTGTTCCAGGTAGGAGATGAGAGCCTCTCGATTGCCCATCCATTCCCGAGACAGGGTGGAGGAGGGAGGGAACTTGTCACAGCTCAGCTCAAGGGTGATCTCAAAGCAGTTGGTGTAAAGGTAGTTAAAGTCCTGCATGCCTGGACGGGGGCAGAGAAGACGAGTGAAGCAAGGTGGACATTGCATTTATGAGACCAAAGTGCATTAGCTTGTTAGACAGTTACATGTTTTGAAAACATAGTTCACTTCTGTCGCTAAGGTTACAAAATATAATTTTCTCTGTATAAATTACAATGCCAGAAAAATTTTGTTTGGACAATATTTAAGATACTTAAACACATTTTAAGAGATATGTGTAATTACTGAAAGCTACCATAGAAAGATACCATACGCTTGAATGAAAAACGAACATTCTTCAGTGACATAACTCTTGGGGAGTGTTGAATTTGTTAAAGTCAACTTTGCACACCCCTGTTAAATGAGATGGTGGGCGTTTTAACATCGTCTGATTCAAATTCTGCCACAGGTTATGCCACAACTCACGTGAAAACCTCCGGAACTCCTTGTCCCATATAACACCTACTACTACTACTACTACTACTGCATACTTTTTTAAACAGGAGTGCACATTCGTCTTTGTTCAATGATTGAATCAGAAATAACCTTTCCCTCACTGGTAGTTTACAGTCCTGGAATTCAAAGTTGGCCTTGACCATACAGTTTACCCCACACGGAAACCCACTAGCTGTCTAGCTTTTACAGCAGTTCCACTGTTGTTCAACCAATATTGAAATGGGCTAGATGAAGTCATTGAGGGACTGTAAAAGAAACATAAAACTTTATTGCTCTCGTAAATTTGGTCTTTAAGTAGCTGCCGCTCTCGTTCTCGGCTTGGTAGCTGGCTGCCTCGAGGCCGAAGAAGTGGCTTACCTTTAGAGAGAGAGTACCAGCTGGCTCCGTTGGTGATCCCCTCTTCAAAGAAGTCCCCGCAGTTCCAGCCCTTGTGCATCCAACTGTGGGCATACGAGTAGGTCCTCGCCAACTGTCAGACACACCACCAACGCAAGTGCAACCACAAGGGAAGTCACACACGCACACACAAAAATGGTACAAAATCATTCACATAAGCGTATTCATCGGCCTAGGCCATGGGTTTATACAACCTCTCTGTGCACTGCAATAATAATACTGACACATGTTTTTCATTAATTTTGAATGACTACAGTCAATACCTTCTTGAAGATCTTGTCGTCGGCCGTGGCTGAGTAGGTGGTCCTGCCTCGGATTCTGGGGTCCCGGGACTTGTCAAAGGGGTAGTTGGCCACCACAGCACCTCCGTGAAGGTTGGCAGAAAGGACAAAGTTGTAGTTCTGCATCCACTTGATGACTGCCAGGGTCTCTGGTTCCACCTACATAGGACAATTTAAAGGACTACATCATCATCATGACGTTCTATTCCTGGCTAAACAACTCAGTGACAAAAGTGTCAGTACAGTTGGCTAAGAAATGACAGACGATACTCTTGGTAATACTGAGAACCATATAAAAGATACAAAACAACATAAGCAATTTTCAACCCACATAGGCACCAGTGGAAAAAAATCAGACAGACATGCCTTGGTCTAAAACTCTCCTCCACTTTCCTTCCAAGGACAAGCTATCTTAAACAAGAGAAACAACAAGCAAAAATGTTGTGTGAGATCAAAATAATACTCAGTTCTCAGTTGTAAGCAACTTCAATATATAATATATTGTTATTGACGATTATTGATTCTATGTACCAGAGATAAAAGAAAAGATGTTATAATTTACCCTCAGTGAGACGAGAGGACAAATAAACAAAGTCTGGCTGGCTTCGTTGCTTACATTTCAAACCATGCTTTCCTTGAAAAGAGAAACTCTAATTTTGAAACGGACAAAAAAGAGCCACACTCGTTTGAGTGTTCTCGTGAAAACAGACATGTTATCTGTCATGGAAACAAACATATTCAGGAAGACAGATATTTGTAGCCAACTTCTTTTCAACATGCCTGAAAACAAAGAAGTCCCTTACGGATTTGATTGCTAAAGTATACTCTGATGTAAGTGAAAACTGGCATGAAAGGCAAAACTGGGCATCGTCTCTCTTCTCTTTGAGAAGCTAAGTAAATATGTTGTCTGAGACTGGGGCCAGTTAAATTGAAAATGGGGTCTTGGGGATAACAAAGCTTCATAAAATAGATGACAAGAATACAATATGCCAATAATATACCACACAAAGGAGTTGCTGTTTTCAAATGTAGGTACTTAGCCACGGTCCCTACATATACTTAAGAGATTAAAAATGAAGCACTATAAACTGTGTGATACTCACATTATCTATTTCGGGCAGATAATTATAAATTATATTTATATCATGATATTTAAAAGAAATGTTGTTTATTCCCTAGAGCTATTGCCTCATGTGGTTAGTGAGTGCTTTTCAGGACATTTTAAGAATAGGTTGTTTTTCTAAAGGAACCTGAGCGCAGACAAAATTGCATAATGAAAACAACCTTCTAGAGAACTGCTCTGAACGCTGATTATATAATTCTCCAATAGCCATTAAAATGTGATATCAAAGGTTGAAAGTAGTTGCTTTTGTGACAACCATTTATTTAAAACAAAAGCTGTGAATGCTTTGGTCATTACCATAGCATCTTTGAAGATAAAAAAAACATTTTAGAATTCCTAATGAAAATTACTTTAGCAAAACGTCACATCCTATCTGCAGCCACTCACTAAACCAAAATAATTAAACAATTAAAGGATACAGCAACACAAAGAAGAAGAACAACTAATTTCATGACCAACTACTAGAATGTAATCAGCTCCTGATAACTAGATAACAGATTACTATTACTAGAACTAGTACAATTAAATGTTCCAAGTAATCTGTCCAACAATCATTACAGTATGAGACACAGACACATCGATGAAATCTTTATTCACATCTGAGGAGTTGATATACGTGTGTTAGGAGAGGATGGTGACACAGATAGTGCATGTTACACAGACATGTAGCTGACCTTCGCTACAAATAGCGTCATGTCTCTGCCAACAATCTCTTGGCAATAAAGTGAGAGCACCACATTGGTCATCCAAGACAAGGTCTCTGTTCTCAAACCCCTATCAGTGTTTCCTCCCTCCCTGAAGGGCTCTGTTATCAGTTATACTTTAACAGTAGAATCCACAGGACCTTTTGCAACTGCTTATACAGCCTTAAAGGAGAAATAGCTGTGAAATGTTCAATACAGCCAGAATCAGCTAAACACAATCTTCAAACAAAACACAGCTTTGGCATACTGTAAATTCTGCTCTCATTGTAAGCACTGAACACCCCAAAGGCACCCTGCCCCTTGTTTCAACATGACTGTGATACAGCGACTTGGGTGGTGGGGCGCTTTAAAGGTCAGACATCGCAGCAGACATGTACTTGCTATAATATTTCTCATGTCCAAATTCCTCACACATTTGTCTATAAATTAAAAAGATACTTTAGATGTCCTTGCATTTTACTTGCACTATTTGTGGGATCTGTGGGGTTCTGATCTTGATAACGATTGTGGCCACCTCTTGACCTCAGCGTTAGAACAACAAAGCTGGCCTAGAAAGATTTTGGCCTAAGAATATACACAAACATGTACCAGCCACCCACATAGTCAAAGCATACTGGAAGTTAAAAACACACTCTTTTTACGGCACACACAGTGCACTGAAAGACTGAAAGACAGGCGCACACACACACACACACACACATACACACACACACACACACACACAAAGAAAAATCACTTGCTATAAGTACTTGGGTTAATATTGTCTTTTTATCTATTCCTCACCAATCAAAACAGCCTCAAGCAGCCTAAACCTGGATTTAGGCCAGAGTTTATCCTCCAAGGAGTTCACAAACCAAGAGCCACTATTGGATCTGTAATCTGATATAATCCACTTTCAAATGTGTCAACAAGACCCAAGGCATGTCTAATTCAGTATGTTAGCTGGCCATGTTATTGTACAATCCAGGCCTAAATGTGGAAAACATACAAACACACAAATGCACACATACTCACTCAGAGACACACACAAGCACACACAAAAACACACGCGTACACACCAAACACTGACTCACACAAAGTATGTTCATTTGTGTGTCAGCGAATGGAAAGATCTGGTCAAAGAATTAGTAGAAATCTGTTAAATTGGCTCCCCAATCTGTGGCTGCTCTAGAAATGGATGGGAGGTCTGTCCTAGCCTGTCATAGCAAAACCAATGTGTTTCCAAGAACCGTACTCATTCATCTCCCTTCTCTCTATTGCAAACACACACACAAACACACACACACACACACACACACACACCAACAGATATGCGTCACAGGTGACCAGCTATCTATGAATAATAGGAGGTTGTACAAGGATACGTGTGGGGGGGTGTGGGGGCTGTAACCGGTGTGCTACCCACCTGTTTCTCCCAGTTATCAGGCAGGGGCAGGTGGTGGTTGCGGCCACTGGTCTTCTCGTAGTAGTACAAGAGGGCATTGAGGTCAGGAAAGTTCCGGTTCAGGTCCACCTCCCGGGAGTTTCCCCGGCCCACCAGATAGCCATTGAACTCTGGACCCTGTGGACCCAGTGAAACACAGCAGGCCTAACATTAGTTCACGGTAACACACTGCACTGATGCCAGTCCTTTGTCCACAAAATATCTCCAGTACGAGCCAATTCCAAACGGTTTCTTTATGATCCCTTTTCTGGCCTGTCTCTATGGCACAGAGCTTAGGACTCATCATCAGGGCAGAGACAAAAGGATGATGTTATTGCTTCTTGGTGAGACATTAAACCAACGTAGAATTTAGCGTTGTGTTGCTTTCCATCCCGTAGGTTGACTGGCTTCATCATAGACATAGATAGATGTATGTTTATCTATGGGTTCCTTTCCCACACTAAACCTCAGGTGTTTTACAGTCGAGCTGGCTTCTATCCCTTTGTTGTCCTTGACGCAGAGGGTATCATCAGGTGCCTCATGTTGTGCCTCTTTGTTTAGGCGTAGTGCACTGTGTTTCTGCTCCAGATGGCTGTGGGGTGTGGACGCCTGAGCTCTCTGGCTGTAGACAGATAGCGAGTTGCCTAAGACTGACTACCTCCGTACATATAATTAGTCTTAAGGAGGTGTGTTGGCTATTTCTCAACACACATTATATCCCACGGAAGGGAAACCACAGATTCCGGATGGGATGGGATAACAGATATTTGAGGTTTGAAAAAACAAACAGACAAACCGGTTTTTGAATACCCGACTCTGTGTATGTTTTAATTATTTTGAAGGAGCATCTGTGCTTTTGTCTGGCCTTTGCGCATTAGATGGTGTGTGTGTGTGTGTGTGTGTGTGTGTGTGTGTGTGTGTGTGTGTGTTCAACAGAGGAAGAGGTAGTGATTACATACGGTGTGATGTATTCCTCCCGTCCCCACAGCAGAGGATACTACCTGCCTGGCGGCCACTTCGTAGCCATCGGGGTTCATGGACGGCAGGATGTGGATGCGCGTGTCGTGGATGAGCCGCAGGATCCGCTGGTTTCCCGCCTGGTACTCCCTGCACAGGAACTGGGAGAGCTGAATCAGCAGCTCTCGGCCCAGAACCTCGTTCCCGTGCATGTTCCCCACGTACTTGAACTCCGGCTCCACTAGAGGAGAGAAGGAGGGGTACAATGACGAGGAGAAGAGGTCAGAAGGTCACGTTGGGCTACGTCCGTGCTGTGACCAATATTACCGTTTCTGTCTGTATCAATGTACAGGCACACAATCCCAAAGCATTCAAAACCATTGCACACACACACACACACACACACACACACACACACACATGCTAACACACACACATACTACACACAAACACACACAGGAACACACACACAACCAAGGTTTTAGGGGCTGTGTATCAACATTGATCAAACACTTCAACAAGGACAGATCCGGTGTGAACATAACTCTAGTCGTAGATTGGTGTTTACCCTTGCATGTGTGGGAAGCCATTGTGTTGTGTAGACAGGGATATGGTAGTGTCTGGTAGTACTAGGCAGCCAAACCATTCATCAAAGTCTACTGCCATCTTTTCTTTTTTTAATAGAAATGTGTGATTTACACTTTTATTCTCTCAAAAAAAAACTGTGTCCATTGTGCACTTTATTCAGACAGAGTTGTTACGCAAGAGGGACCATTGGCTAACTGGACAAGGGTTTTGCAAACACACTGACTGTCTCTTTTAGAAGAGGTTGGAGGAAACCCCCCACTCAGCGACATGTGACCGACGTCCATATCCCAGCAGCACACTAGAGGGGTTCATACAGTGAAGACCCTTTGACTTCTACCCGGTTCCTGTTTTTCACCTCTTTAACATTAGTGGAACATGCACACATCCTTCCATTCTAGTGGAGGAAGCTCCACTCTACTCCAGCAAGGGGGAAGAGGAGAAGGGGGGGGGGCGCTCCAACATTCCCACACAAACTCCCAGCTGTCAAGTTTCGGGCAGGACTGACAGCTGGGGGTAAAAAGTGGAGCTTTGGCTTAAATCGGCAGGTCTGAAACCCTGCCTGGAAACTCAGTTTCATCTTGTTGTCTTACAGGCCAGATACACTTTTTATGGTGTGTCATATTTAGGTGGCTGGCTGTGCAACCGGGCAACTATTGTGATTGATATTATTATTATTATTATTATTATTTCCCCAGATTCTGTACTTCCCATGGTTAAAAGTGCACCAAATTTGGCACACATGTCCAGGTCCTCTCAGAACTACACCCCATGCCATGTTACAGCTCTGAAACCTTCAGAACTTGTCCATTGCAGTGAGATAAAACTTTTATATACTGGCACCTGTTTGAAAGTATGAAGTCCACCACTCTGTTTTTTTCAAAAACTGGTGGTCTACCCAAAGTGTATAAGTCCAAAACCATACATCCAAATCACATAAAAAGTTCAGGATATCATATTCCGACTCTCAACATTAACTGTTCAGAATATCTTGTTGATATCTCCAAAGTCGAGTCCACAGCACACCAAAATGTATTACTGTAAACACTACTGTTCATTCACTTTGTCATATCTCACTGGTTCATTAAACAATCTGCGTTCAAAAAATAGATACAAATCGAAAGACTGATATCATGAAGCATTTAAAATTTCAGAACTCTACCTTGAAAATTATAATTTTTTTATAAATATCTGAGTTAAATAGTTTTTTGGTTGGATTCGACACTTTGACACTTGAACTATTTGAAACTCCTCCAAGACCGTAAAACCAAATTACACCAAGATCGCTGTATATCATCCTCAGATGGTCTACTTTCAAAACAAAACCAAGCTTGATACGTTAGACACAGAGTTCACAGTGCATAAAAATGCATTACTGTAAACAGTACTGTACATTTTGATGTATTTTTCGAAGGAAACAGGCCAAGCCCCCCTTTTTTGGGGGGGGGGGGGCTT